>BRYF01000023.1:4573587-4581087 GCA_030159135.1 Actinidia polygama | reverse complement strand
TTGAATCGAGTCTCATCCTCGCGCGCATACGTAAAGCTTACAAATAAATGAGCATGAAGAATTTACTAAAACAACAAAGTGTGAAAAATCGACAAAATAGGGGTGCAAAAAGAGGACTTCTCAGGGGTCACCCATCCTGGTACTGCACCCGTCCATGCACGCTTAACTTCGGAGTTCAAACGAGATACGTGCATTAGTATTTATACGATTTTTCCGGTGAGTTGATTCACCTTTTCTATTCTTATAGAGCCACAGAACCCCAATCATCTGCTTCTTTTAATTCGCAGCGCAACTGGTCCAAACTAGTTGCTTCATCGCCCGCATCCTTTAATATCACAAATAAATGGGAATGGGGAAATATCTAACAAGAATAATCGTGAAAAATTATCAAAAAGGGTTCAAAAAGATGACTTCCCAAGAGGTCACCCATCCTTTGAAGTGCACCCATCCATGCACATTTAACTTCGAAGTTCAAACGGGATTCGTACATTAGTAATGATACGATCGTGCAGGTAGCTTGATTCACCTTTTCAATTCATATAGAGTCAATCACCCCAAATTCCACGCTTCCTCCCATTCGCACCGCACCGCAACAGGTGAAGTACAACGGATCCAAACTAGTCGCTTGTACGTCCACATCCACAAATATCACAAGTAAATGGACATGGGTAATTTTCTAAAAAGAATAAGTGTAAAAAAAAAGTTGAAAAAAGTGAACTCCCCAGTGGGTCACCCATCTTGGCAATAGACTCGTCCATGCACGCTTAACTTTCGAGTTCAAACGGGATCCGTGCATTAGTACTGATATGATCGTGCAGGTAAGTTGATTCAACTTTTCAATTCTAATGGAGCCAACGACCCCCAATCCCCTGCTTCCTACCATTCGCACCGCAGCGCAACAGGTGAAGTACAACAGATCCAAACTAGTCGCTTCATAGTCCACCTCCATAAATATCACAAGTAAATGGGTAGGGGTAATTTTCTAAAAGAATAAGTGTGAAAATTGTATAAAAAAAGGTGCAAAAAGTGGACTTCCCAGCGGGTTACGCATCCTAGCACTGCACCCGTCCATGCACGCTTAACTTCGGAGTTCAAACGGGATCTGTGCATTAATACTGATATGATCGTGCAGGTAAGTTGATTCACATTTTCAATTCTTATGGACCCACCGACCCAAATCCCTCCCCCCCTTCTACTCATTCGCACCGCACCACAACATATGAAATACAATAGATACAAGTTAGTCGCTTCATCGTCCACATCCATAAATATCACAAGTAAATGGGTAAGGGTAATTTTCTAAAAAGAGTAAGTGTGAAAAAAAGACAAAAAAGGGTGCAAAAAGATGACTTCCCAGCGGGTCACCCATCATGGCATTGCACTCGCCCATGCACGCTTAACTTCGGAGTTCAAACGAAATCCGTGCATTAGTACTGATATGATCGCGCAGGTAAGTTGATTCACCTTTTCAATTCTAATGGAGCCAACGACCCCCAATCCCCTGCTTCCTACCATTCGCACCGCAGCGTAACGGGTGAAGTACAACATATCCAAACTAATCGCTTCATAGTCCACCTTCATAAATATCACAAGTAAATGGGTAGGGGTAATTTTCTAAAAGAATAAGTGTGAAAATTGTATAAAAAAGGGTGCAAAAAGTGGACTTCCCAGCGGGTTACGCATCCTAGCACTGCACCCGTCCATGCACGCTTAACTTCGGAGTTCAAACGGGATCTGTGCATTAATACTGATATGATCGTGCAGGTAAGTTGATTCACATTTTCAATTCTTATGGACCCACCGACCCAAATCCCTCCCCCCCCCTTCTACTCATTCGCACCGCACCACAACAGATGAAATACAACAGATACAAGTTAGTCGCTTCATCGTCCACCTCCATAAATATCACAAGTAAATGGGTAGGGGTAATTTTCTAAAAGAATAAGTGTGAAAATTGTATAAAAAAGGGTGCAAAAAGTGGACTTCCCAGCGGGTTACGCATCCTAGCACTGCACCCGTCCATGCACGCTTAACTTCGGAGTTCAAACGGGATCTGTGCATTAATACTGATATGATCGTGCAGGTAAGTTGATTCACATTTTCAATTCTTATGGACCCACCGACCCAAATCCCTCCCCCCCCCCTTTTACTCATTCGCACCGCACCACAACAGATGAAATACAACAGATACAAGTTAGTCGCTTCATCGTCCACCTCCATAAATATCACAAGTAAATGGGTAGGGGTAATTTTCTAAAAGAATAAGTGTGAAAATTGTATAAAAAAGGGTGCAAAAAGTGGACTTCCCAGCGGGTTACGCATCCTAGCACTGCACCCGTCCATGCACGCTTAACTTCGGAGTTCAAACGGGATCTGTGCATTAATACTGATATGATCGTGCAGGTAAGTTGATTCACATTTTCAATTCTTATGGACCCACCGACCCAAATCCCTCCCCCCCCCCTTCTACTCATTCGCACCGCACCACAACAGATGAAATACAACAGATACAAGTTAGTCGCTTCATCGTCCACCTCCATAAATATCACAAGTAAATGGGTAGGGGTAATTTTCTAAAAGAATAAGTGTGAAAATTGTATAAAAAAGGGTGCAAAAAGTGGACTTCCCAGCGGGTTACGCATCCTAGCACTGCACCCGTCCATGCACGCTTAACTTCGGAGTTCAAACGGGATCTGTGCATTAATACTGATATGATCGTACAGGTAAGTTGATTCACATTTTCAATTCTTATGGACCCACCGACCCAAATCCCTCCCCCCCTTCTACTCATTCGCACCGCACCACAACATATGAAATACAATAGATACAAGTTAGTCGCTTCATCGTCCACATCCATAAATATCACAAGTAAATGGGTAAGGGTAATTTTCTAAAAAGAGTAAGTGTGAAAAAAAGACAAAAAGGGGTGCAAAAAGATGACTTCCCAGCGGGTCACCCATCATGGCACTGCACTCGCCCATGCACGCTTAACTTCGGAGTTCAAACGAAATCCGTGCATTAGTACTGATATGATCGCGCAAGTAAGTTGATTCACCTTTTCAATTCTAATGGAGCCAACGACCCCCAATCCCCTGCTTCCTACCATTCGCACCGCAGCGTAACGGGTGAAGTACAACATATCCAAACTAATCGCTTCATAGTCCACCTTCATAAATATCACAAGTAAATGGGTAGGGGTAATTTTCTAAAAGAATAAGTGTGAAAATTGTATAAAAAAGGGTGCAAAAAGTGGACTTCCCAGCGGGTTACGCATCCTAGCACTGCACCCGTCCATGCACGCTTAACTTCGGAGTTCAAACGGGATCTGTGCATTAATACTGATATGATCGTGCAGGTAAGTTGATTCACATTTTCAATTCTTATGGACCCACCGACCCAAATCCCTCCCCCCCCCCTTTTACTCATTCGCACCGCACCACAACAGATGAAATACAACAGATACAAGTTAGTCGCTTCATCGTCCACCTCCATAAATATCACAAGTAAATGGGTAGGGGTAATTTTCTAAAAGAATAAGTGTGAAAATTGTATAAAAAAGGGTGCAAAAAGTGGACTTCCCAGCGGGTTACGCATCCTAGCACTGCACCCGTCCATGCACGCTTAACTTCGGAGTTCAAACGAAATCCGTGCATTAGTACTGATATGATCGCGCAGGTAAGTTGATTCACCTTTTCAATTCTTATGGACCCACCGACCCCCAATCCTCCACCTTCCTGTCATTCGCATCGCAGTGCAACGGGTTAAGTACAACGGATACAACTAGTCGATTCAATGTCCACATCCATAAATATCAAAAGTAAATGCATAAAGGTAATTTTCTAAAAAGAATAAATGCGAAAAATTAATAAAATGGGGTGCAAAACGAGGACTTCCCAGCATGCCACCCATCATGGCACTGCACTCGTCCATGCACGCTTAACTTCGAAGTTCAAATGGAATCCGTGCATTAGTTCTAATATGATTATGCAGGTAAGTTGATTCACCTTTTCAATTCTTATAAACCCACCGACCCCGAATCCCCCCCACTTTCACTCATTCGCACAGCAACACAACGGGTGAAATACAACGGATCCAAGCTAGTCGCTTCATCGTCCACATCCATTAATATAACAAGTAAATGGGAAAGGGTAATTTTCTAAAAAGAATAAGTGTGATAAATTGACAAAAATAGGTGCAAAAATAGGTTACCCATCATGGCACTGCACTCATTCATGCACGCTTAACTTCGGAGTTCAAATGGGATCCGTGTATTAGTTATGATATGATTGTGCAGGTAAATTGATTCACCTTTTCAATTCTTATAAACCCACCGACCCCGAATCCCCCCCACTTCCACTCGTTTGCACCGCTGCGCAACAACTGAAATACAACGGATCCAAGCTAGTCGCTTCATCGTCCACATCAATTAATATAACAAGTAAATGGGCAGGGGTAATTTTCTAAAAAGAATAGTGTAAAGAATTGAGAAAAAGAGATGCAGAAAGAGAACTTCCCAGCGGGTCACCCATCATGCAACTGCACCCGTCCATGCACGCTTAACTTCGGAATTCAAACGGGATTCGTGAATTAGTACTAATATGATCATGCAGGTAATTTGATTCACCTTTTCAATTCACACAAACCCACCAACCCCCAATCCCTCGCTTCTTATGATTCGCACCGTAGCGCAACGTGTGAAGTACAACAGATCTAAACTAGTCGCTTCATCGTCCACATCCATAAATACATCAAGTAAATGGCCAGGGGTAATTTTCTAAAAGAATAAGTGTAAAGAATTGAGAAAAAGAGGTGCAAAAAGAGAACTTTCCAGCAGGTCACCCATCATCGCATTGCACCCGTCCATGCACGCTTAACTTCGGAATTCAAACGGGATTCGTGAATTAGTACTGATATGATCGTGCAGGTAAGTTGATTTATCTTTTCAATTCTTACCGACTGACCGACCCCATTCCCCCGCTTCTTGTAATTCGCACCGTCGCACAACGGGTAAAGTACAACGGATCCAAGCTAGTCGCCTCATCATCCACATCCAATTATATAATCAGTAAATGGGCAGGGATAATTTTCTAAAAAGAATAAGTGTGAAAAATTGATAAAAAAGGGTGCAAAAAGAGGACTTCCTAGTGGGTCACCCATCATGGCACTGCACCCGTCCATGCATGCTTAACTTCAGAATTCAAACGGGATTCGTGCATTAGTACTGATATGATCGTACAGGTAATATGATTCATCTTTTCAATTCTTACGGACCCACCAACCCCCAATCCCCCGCTTTTTGTAATTCGCACCATCGCGCAACGGGTAAAGTACGACGGATCTAAACTAGTCGCTTCATCGTCCGCATCCATAAATATCACAAGTAAATGGGCAGTAGTGATTTTCTAAAAAGAATGTGTAAAAAAAAAAAAAAAAAAAAGGTGCAAAAAGAGGACTTCCCAGCAGGTCACCCATCCTGGCACTGCACTCGTACATGCACGCTTAACTTCGGAGCTCAAACGGGATATGTGCATTAGTACTGATATGATAGTGCAGGTATGTTGATTCACCTTTTCAATTCTTATGGACCCACCGACCCCCAATCCCCCCACTTCAACTCATTCGCACCGCAGCGCAGCAGGTGAAATACAACGAATCCAAGCTAGTCGCTTCATCATCCACATCCATTAATATCACAAGTAAATGGGCAAGGGTAATTTTCTAAAAAGAATAAGCGTGTAAAATTGACAAAAACAGGTGCAAAAAGAAGACTTTCCATCGGGTCCTCCATCTTGGCACTTCACTTGTCCATGCACGCTTAACTTCGGAGTTCAAACAGGATCCGTGCATTAGTACTGATATGATCGTGCAGGTAAGTTGATTCACATTTTCAATTCATACGGACTGACCGATCCACAATCCCCCGCTTCCAGTAATTCGCACCGCAACGCAACAGGTGAAATACAACGGATCCAAGCTAGTCGCTTCATCATCCACATCCATTAATATAATAAGTAAATGGGCAGGGATAATTTTCTAAAAAGAATAAGTGTGAAAAATTGATAAAAAAGGGTGCAAAAAGAGGACTTCCCAGCAGGTCATCCATCATGGCACTACACCCGTCCATGCACGCTTAACTTCAGAATTCAAACAGGATTCGTGCATTAGTACTGATATGATCGTGGTAAGTTGATTCACCTTATCAATTCTTACGGACCCACCGACCCACAATCCCCCGCTTCCAGTAATTCGCCTTTTCAATTCTTATAAACCCACCGACCCCGAATCCCCCCCCCACTTGCACTCATTCACACCGCAGCACAACGGGTGAAATACAACGGATCCAAGCTACTCGCTTCATCGTCCACATCCATTAATATAACAAGTAAATGGGCAGGGGTAATTTTCTAAAAAGAATAAGTGTGAAAAATTGACAAAAACAGGTGCAAAAAAAAAAGACTTCCCATCGGGTCACCAATCCAGACACTGCACCCGTCTATGCACGCTTAACTTCGGAGTTCAAACGGGATCCGTGCATTAGTACTAATATGGTAGTGAAGGTCAGTTGATTCACCATTTTAATTCTTATGGACCCACCGACCCCCAATCCCCCCCACTTCCACTCATTTGCACCGTAACACAACAAGTGAAATACAACGGATCCTAGTTAGTCGCTTCATCGTCCACATCAATTAATATAACAAGTAAATGGGCAGGGGTAATTTTCTAAAAAGAAGAAGTTTGAAAAATTGACAAAAAAGGTACAAAAATTGGACTTCCCAGCCGGTCACCCATCATGAAACTGCACCCGTCCATGCACGCTTAACTTCGGAATTCAAACGGGATTCGTGCATTAGTACTAATATGATCATACAAGTAAATTGATTCACCTTTTCAATTCATACGGACCCACCAACCCCCAATCCCCCGCTTCTTATGATTTGCACCATAACGCAACGGGTGAAGTACAACGGATCTAAACTAGTCGCTTCATCGTCACATCCATAAATACATCAAGTAAATGGGCAGGGGTAATTTTCTAAAAAGAATAGTGTAAAGAATTGAGAAAAAGAGATGCAGAAAGAGAACTTCCCAGCAGGTCACCCATCATGGCACTACACCCGTCCATGCACGCTTAACTTCGGAATTCAAACAAGATTCGTGCATTAGTACTGATATGATCGTACAGGTAAATTGATTCACCTTTTCAATTCATACGGACCCACCAACCCCCAATCCCCCGCTTCTTATGATTTGCACCATAGCGCAACGGGTGAAGTACAACGGATCTAAACTAGTCGCTTCATCGTCCACATCCATAAATACATCAAGTAAATGGGCATGGGTAATTTTCTAAAAAGAATAAGTGTAAAGAATTGAGAAAAAGAGATGCAGAAAGAGAACTTCCCAACAGGTCACCCATCATGGCACTGCACCCGTCCATGCACGCTGAACTTCGGAATTCAAACAAGATTCGTGCATTAGTACTGATATGATCGTACA
>BRYF01000023.1:4498587-4501087 GCA_030159135.1 Actinidia polygama | reverse complement strand
TAATAAAAAAAATAGGACTTGAAAGGTACAAATTGTAATTTTTTACAGAAAAACTAATACAAAAAGAATAATAATAAAAAGGTTAGAACACATTTTAAAATTTTAGAGTGAGAAACTAAAACATATATATTAAGTCCCCAGTCCTTTACACAATAGAGAAATGAAAAGTGTCATTTTCTAAGCTATCTTCTGTGAAGCTTTCTGATTTTGTACCCTTCCCTTTGTCTTGTGTGGCATGAAGTGGGGAAGCCATGCACTTTAGGGCATGTTTGGATCATGATTTTATGGGAGTATTTATGGAGAAAAAGAAATGTAAAAATAATAAATAATAAAATAAGAAATAGAATAAGCCAAATTTATGTCTTTAATTTTTCTGTTATGATTTTCGTTGCAATTTATGAATGGAGGGAGTAGTAACAATACACATCCTAAAAATTGATGTATGTAATACGTACTGATATAACATTATCACAATTGATCATAACAAAAAAATCACAACTTTTTTTTTACACAAAAGGTTGGGATAATATTATCATAATCGACCGTAACAACAAAATCATAATTTTTTTACCACAAAAGGTAGTAACATTTATCACAATGATGGTAACACACTATTTTTAACATATCTCGATAACATTCATCACACCAATCATAACATTCACAACAATCGATCGTAATATTTTTGTAGTACATATGATGTGTCACCGATTATTCTATTTTTTTTTCTTATAATATTCATCATACCAATTATAATATTTATCATAATAAATCATAATATTTTCATACTACACATAGTATGTGTGTCACCAATTATTCTAATTCTTTTGGCTTCCACCGAATTTTTGGGTCAAGTCTCCAGAGAGAGAGAAAATTGTGAGCGCCCGCAGTTGTTGAATATAGAAGAAACTAAAGCTAGACTTCTAGTTGACCATAACCATTTCAAGGGCGTACCTAGAAAGATGGAAGTTGCAAAACATGGGATTTGGAGCGTGCAATGTTGCAAAGATGGGATCCACTGCATGTGATCTGAATACCTGAATTGGTCGTTTGTAAGACTTCTGTTCATGATATTTGAAAATAATCAAATTAATTAAACATCATTAACCACATGAGAGGATCACAATTCTCTTGAGAAACTAGACAAACAATATTATAATTCCGAAAATAAACTGTAAGACAAAATGAATCGTTCATATGACTACCAATGTCCTATCCTGTCAACTTGATTTTTTTTATACATACTTGGCAAACCTTGCAAAATGGAAGGTTTTGATCATACCATTGATCCCAAAGTGGGGCCCACATTGCACTCCTAGCCGACATTTGCAACGAAAGAAAAAAGAAAAAAAAATAATTCAGTAGGAGGAGAATTTGGTAGGAAAGTTGCAATTTGAACAATAATACTCGAACTCGAGCAACACGCTTTGAAAGAAAGCATCTTATCTACTAGGACAATCATTTCATCTTACTGCGTCGATACCTTTTGAATACTAAAAGAAATCATGAATGCATTGAAAATTTATCATTTATCTATAAACAAGATGCCGAACAAAGTCAAAAAGCATAAAAAAGTGCACCATAAAAATGTTACGATTGGTTGTGTACTTGTGGTGAATGTTATAATCGATTGTAATAACGGTATATCAAATGGCACCATATACACCATTTTTTTAAGAATGTATTGTAGTCACTCTCATATATATATATATATGGGGCCGGATCCGGGGACACAATTTTAGACATTCTATCTTAGCCCTTGAAATCAGCCCTATCAAGGGTTGAGATTACTTTTCAGAATTATTAAAACGACGTAGTTTTAATAAACTTCAGGAACACTTTAGAAAAATTTACTACATTGTAATCTCAGCCCTTGATTTCAAGAGTTAGGATGTAGTGTCTAAAATTGTGTCAAAACTTGTGTCCCTAAATCAGTCCCCTATATATATATATATATTGAGAGTTAGTGCTAATTCAATGAATATCTCAAAAACTCAAGCTGAATCAAGGGAAGCAAACAAAGTAAATGTCTATAAAGATGTTAGCAAGGTGCCACACTAGTCATACCTAACATGCTTAGGATTCCACAGAACCTCAACTTTCTAAAAGTTTGAATGTTTGCCTTAATAGAAGGGGGAAAAAACAATGATTCCGGAAGAAAGCATGAATGGATGGAAACTTTATCACTGATCTAAAAACAAAATGCTAAACACTCTTAAAAACGATCAAAATTAAAGGGGTTAAATAATAGAGTAACATTTATGCGCTAGCAGAATTAATAAATAACAAGATCGCTATATGTTTCTAGCTCCAAAACCAATGGCATGGACACGCGAGACAGAGGCTTTATGATTGCTTTTGCCTTAGTGAATATATGCATACATGACACAACATAAATATATACAGACTTGGTGCTATTTTAACGGATATCATTTGATGTTTTAGCTTAATAAGTGCTGATAAGTGATGAACAAATCTAATTTGTTAGATTAATTACAAGATG
>BRYF01000023.1:4486087-4488587 GCA_030159135.1 Actinidia polygama | reverse complement strand
CTGAAGAATATGAAGCCCCAATGTTTTTAGCAATCCACAAAAGGAATGGCTCATTAAAGAGAAGAAGAAGAAGGAACGTTACAAGGAGAATGGCATCAAGGTAAAAACAGCAAATGTGAAAGAAAAATTGTGTACGTTCAGGCTTCAGCATTACCTTTTTCACCAATGCAGGATCAACTCTTCAAGAATTAATGCAAATCTATTCAATACTTCATATAGTTTTTTTTTTCTTGTGGAAGAATTGCCTTTAAGCAAACAATCTAGGGCTTCCATTATCCAAACCATCAAAGTATTTCCATTTTCAATCTACTGCTTCATAATTTTTGTTTTCAGTCTACTGCTTCATAATTTTGTGATACAATGATGCATGATCTAACTCACTGGGTCAGTTCAGTTGGCCAACCTTGTACACTTCCAATTGGGAGGTTATGGAGGGGTCCATCCTTGCCAAAAGCAAGGGCAAATTATTTCTTCCCCAAAGTGGCTCCTTCCGTTTCTTTGAAGTATTAATATGTTCGGCCAGCTTTTCTGAGTTGGAAATGCTATATATGTGGGGCCCTTCATTTGGTTGGTTATGTTCTCCCCATTATAGTACTATATGTTGGGCTTGTATGCGTGATTGTTGGTTTGTGTTATTGGACTTTTTCATGTGGCTGATTGTCCATTTTGATGCAAGTCTCGGTACGTGTACATATTCTGCTACCGACTAGAAAAGAAAAGGCATTATGCACGTTCTTGTAAAATCACATGTTTCCATTAGCATGTAAGCATCGTCCTATTTTGTTCAATTCAACATCCCCCCACCCTCCGTGAAAACAGTAATAAATTTCTGCAAGTTAACTCTATAAATATAAGTACATGAACGTGAGCTACAAAAGTACATAGATATGCGTATATGTGCATGTACAATTAGAAAATTAGAATAGTATGGTTTTAAAGCAGTCTGTTTGCTTTCACTTTGAGTGGAAACTAGGGCTGCAAACAAGTCGAGTTGAATCGAGTAGTGTTTTGTTCAAGCTTTGAAAACTTATCAATTATGTTCAAGATTAATTTGTTTATTAGTCAAGTCGATCTCAAAAGAACTCTTATCGAGCCGATCATGACCTGAGTTCAAGTAGTTTGGTTCAATTAACCGCCCTAGCGAAAATCAAATCAGAACTTGTTATAACAACAAAACAAGTCGATTCAACTCAACTCAACCTGCTTGGATTGGTTACAGGAGTCAACAAATTTCATAAGTTAAGCAAAAGTACTTAGCATCCAAATAACTTCAGAATAGAAACAATTTCAAGCTTAAACTCCGAATCAAATCAAATAAAAACAAACCAGAAACCAGAAATCACAAGAAGAGAACAACAAACCTTCATGATCCCAACCACAGTCCCGCGATAATTAGGGAAATTATTCACAGCGGTCACCACATTCGCCGTGTTGAAGAAGGACTGGGCGTGAGCCGCCAGCAACATGTAGAGGCACATGACGAGCACACGCGGCGGCGGGACCACTCCGGTGACGGAAAGCCACATGAGGAAGTAGCCCGCGAAGCACTGGATCGCCCCCGCCAGGAGCACGATCCACGGCCCTCCGCCGCCGCACACAGAGTTTGTGCGAGGGTTTGATGAGGTGGCGGCGGAGTAGAGGAGGCCGGAGAGGAGGCCGGCGTTGGCTCCGGCGTCCTTGAAGGCGGAGAGGGTGGCGAGGGTAGACTGGTCGTAGGAGAGAGATGATTTGATGGCGTCGGAGTAGATGCCGAAGGTGTAGAGTGAGCCGCTCGTGGATTGGATCCATATGCTCGCCACCGTAGCTGTCCATTTGCTGTCGCTCATACTCCCCATCTCGATTGGAATGCAATTCGAAGAGCTACTAAAAAACCATTTTAACTAATTCTGTGAAAAAATGCTATTAGGATAGTCAATTATTTTATATAAAATGATTAGAATAAAGTTAAGAAATGAATTCTATGTCCAGTGGCGAATGCAAAAATTTTATCCAGGGACCAAATTATACATTTTTAGTTAACCTTTCAGGAAAAAAAAAATTGTTATCAAGGGATAAAGATTAGAGAATGTCAATTATTTCATATAAAATGATTAGAATAAAGTTAAAAAATGAATTCTATGTCCAATGGCGGACGCAAAAATTTTATTCAAGAAGCCAAATTATACATTTTCAATGAACCTTTCGGAAAAAAAAAAATTAGGGGTGTTAACTTTAGCAAAATAATCAAAATTAACAAAAAATATATATAAAAAATTAAAAGAAAATTTTTTTTTTTCAAAAGGTTAGGGGGACCGTTCCCCCCACCCCACCGCGCGAACTGCCCCTGTCTCTGTCACTCCAACCTTTTTTATAAAATTCTATTACTGACCCATAATGGTCATTTTTTCACCCAAAAAATACACAGCGACCCATTGAATTATTTCACTACAGCATCATGCATATAAAGATTGACACACTCTTGTACCAATGGCTGTATGTAATTATTGAGTAAATACTATCA
>BRYF01000023.1:4368587-4371087 GCA_030159135.1 Actinidia polygama | reverse complement strand
TGACTAGACTTTTTCTAATCGAATCCAATTGTTTTAATTTTCCTAGAATAGTTATTTGGATTTGATTTTGAGATCCAATTATTAATTATATTATCACATTGTGAGATCTAGAAAGGAACTTCTCACCGAGCTTCTTAGCATTTTACTACTATTTTAATATTTTTTCAAATAGTATTTTTATACGCGTTTAGGAGAAAGTGTTAGAAATTAAAAATAAATAAAAGATCAAAATGAGTTGTTTTTAACAACTTCGAAAGAAGTTGTTGAAAAGTCAAATGATAGCAGTTTAAAGTTCTAATGGCTATAATATTAAAGCCAAAACAACCCTTATGATGGGGGATTTTATGGCTATGAGTTATATTGGATTAAAAGTTCATTGTTTTTAGTTATAAATTGATGAGTTGTTTAGAGAAAACAACACAGCAACAACATCAACGAATACTTTTGTTTTTGAGTTTTTTTATGAGAGAGACAGATAAAGTTTAGTTCGTCAAGGCTGCGTAAAGAGGCCGATGTTCCTACGTTAGTGGTTCAGTCGTTTTATTTGGAAGACGTTAACAACACCCTCGGTAGGCGTCAAATTTATTTTAAGGAGACTGCGACTGCAGGTCTCGGCTCTGTTTGTATTTCCATCTATTTAACTTCTACAATTTCGTTTCTGTAATTTTTAGTTTCTGTGAATGTTCAACTGGTTGAACATTTTCTTCAACTGGTTGAAGCTTGTAATTTTTAAGTTTGTGTATTTAAATGAAATTCTTTTTTGAATTTTTGTATGAATCAATTTTTTCCAACAGAAAGTTGCCTACTTACCACCGGAACCGGGGATGCTGCAGTGAGAGGCTCTCCCCAGGGTTGCGGGGAGCCAAAACGACGTCGTTTGGCGCGCTAGCAGTCCAAAACGACGTCGTTCTAATTAAAAAAATTTGGCCCAAAACATTTGATGCCAATGAAATTATATGTTAGTATTTTATGGTCAAATGAATTGAAAATTTTGCACTTCAATTTAGTATTTTTATGACTAGACTTTTTCTAATCGAATCCAATTGTTTTAATTTTCCTAGAATAGTTATTTGGATTTGATTTTGAGATCCAATTATTAATTATATTATCACACTGTGAGATCTAGAAAGGAACTTCTCACCAAGCTTCTTAGCATTTTACTACTATTTTAATATTTTTTCAAATTTTTGAAGTTGTTGAAAAGTCAAATGATAGCAGTTTAAAGTTCTAATGGCTATAATATTAAAGCCAAAACAACCCTGATGATTGGGGATTTTATGGCTATGAGTTATATTGGATTAAAAGTTCATTGTTTTTAGTTATAAATTAATGAGTTGTTTAGAGAGAACAACATAGCAACAACATCAACGAATACTTTTGTGTTTTGAGTTTTTTGTATGAGAGAGACATATAAAGTTTAGTTCGTCAATGTTGCGTAAAGAGGCCGGTGTTTCTACGTTAGTGGTTCAGTCGTTTTATTTGGAAGACGTTAACAACACCCTCGGTAGGCGTCAAATTTATTTTAAGGAGACTGCGATTGCAGGCAGGGCTGTCCCTGAGTTTTCGGGGGTCCTAGGCTAACTTTCAAAATATGACCTTCATTTTTTGGTCGTTCAGAAACCTAAAGATAAAATTGGTATAAGTTTTTTCTCTTATTTCATGGAATAAAATGAAAAAAAGCAATTCCTCATAACCCGAATTGAGAAAGAGCTTAGACTTTAAAGGTCAAACTAAGTGAATTTTTAAAAAAAATATAGTTAAAGGTATAATGTGAGAAACTTAGTAGTTAAAGGATCAAAGTAAAAAGATGAAAATACTTTTAAGGGGAGAAAGTATGTTTATTAAAAATAAATATAGTACAACACACTCCCGCAGTCACCGAACGCACGTCCTCTCTCTCCACCAATCCAAAATCAAAAGATCGTATGTCAACTAACACGTGTCAAAATACAAATAAATAAACATGGTAAATCCCTAGATCGCATCACACCAGATCACCCAATCATCACCATTCGCATATAATCCCTCTCTCTCTCTCCTCACTGTTCTGACATGGAGAAATCATTGAAATTTTTTTGGTCTAAATTTTTTTTTAGGAGGTCCTAAAATTTGTATATTTTTGGGGGGCCTAGGCCATGGCCTTGTTGGCCTATGCCCAGGACGGGCCTGATTGCAGGTCTCGGCTCTGTTTGTATTTTCATCTATTTAACTTCTACAATTTCGTTTCTGTAATTTTTAGTTTCTGTGAATGTTCAACCGGTTGAACATTTTCTTCAACTGGTTGAAGCTTGTAATTTTTAAGTTTATGTATTTAAATGAAATTCTTTTTTGAATTTTTGTATGAATCAATTTTTACCAACAGAAAGTTGCCTACTTACCACCCCTTTCAGTCACGTTTTTTTCTTGGGTGAATTACAGTGACTTTCTTGAGGTTTGCCTTTAATACATAAAGTATCCCTGATGTTTGAAAAATTATAATGACCTCCCCTGAGGTTTGAGA
>BRYF01000023.1:4246087-4251087 GCA_030159135.1 Actinidia polygama | reverse complement strand
AATCTAAATGACTCGTTTCACTCTTGTAGCGAGTCACAAGAATGATGGTATTGCTTTCACACATGTCAAAGGAATGACTAACATCGTTAGCCGTAAGTTTCATGTACGACGAATCCTATGAGAGAATCTTATGTTTTGAAGGGAAGTGTAACCAAACTAATTAAGAGATTGTTCCATTTCATTCAGATCCCACGTGTTAGTTAAAACTTGTTAGTTTTGGGGAACTAATTAAGAGATGGTTCCATTTCTTTCAGATCACGTGTTAGTTAAAACTTTATTTTCTTTGTGGGGCTAATTATCTAGTTATATTCTATCCACCAAGTGTTGCCTTCATGGAGGCAAGCAATGTCAATTTCACCTATCTTTCCAAATTCCCAGAACACCATCGTAAAACCATTTTGGAAGTATGGATGAAATTTACAAAAGTTAAACCAAAATTAGGAAACTTGTTTGTGATGGAAACGTTTTCAAAAAGCGGACGACAAAAATAGGCATTCACAGTTTTGTTTGGGAAGTGGTTTGAGTCGTAAGAAGAATTTTATTATTGAAAATTATATTTTGCGTTTGAGTGCTAGACTTTTGAGTCATTAAGAAGGAAGAAAAGTCTCTTTTAGATCCGTTTGATTAGAGTAAAAAATATAATAAAAAGTGAAGTGAAAAAAAAAAAAAAATCTTGGCTATCAAATAAAGGGGGGATAGTGAGATTTTAGATGAATCAAGGGATGTTAGTGAAATTTAACCTTTTTTTTAAAGAATCTTATCTCTTTTTCATTTTTTGGGTACTATTTCTTTGTCCAACACAAACCAATTAAGACTACGTTTGGCATGTCGGCAATGAAGTTAAAAATCCACAACTAATTCCATTCCATTCATCAAACTTTAAAATTGAGTGATTCAATGAGAGGCATTAATTCTTTGCAAACATTTTTTTTTTATAACTTGGTATCTAGCTTAAGTACCGATTAATTCATAGAACTAGTCCAATTGTCCATTAATTAACTCCCGATTAAAACTGAGACAACCCCGTATGATCTGATTCAACTTAGGAACTGAACACTTAGGAGATTTAGAACTTGAGATATTGGATATGAGAAAATCTCCAAATCCATGGTCAATACCACTGGACCAAACAAATATGCTTCCAATTGAAACAAAATGTAATGATAGTAATATTGTAAAAATGCTATAAAAAAATCACTAAAAAACAAAGCAAAAAGAATGAGCCAAATAGGGTTTATAAACGAGCCGTAAAATAAATTGTTTGGGCTTTGTTTGAAAACTTAACGAATTTTAAAAATATGTTTAAGTTTAACTTGTTTATTAAGCGAACTAATCTTAAACGATTTTTAATTGAACCAATTACGAACCAAATTTGAGTAACTAGAATTTTTTAAATATTACAAATTTATTGAATTAAGCAGGAAACTGTTCAAACTAAATTTAAAAATATGACAAATTTTAAAATATATTAAAACTTAATTTATTTATCACCCAAATTAATCTCACGCGTGAGATGCTTTAATTGTGCAGCATCACTGCTTTTGATAACAGTGTCTCCTCGAAGAAGGACGTGTGAATCGAGTGGGCCCAAGGCTACAACAGAACAAATAAAATACACCTTTTCATTGGTGGGCTCTGATTGTCAATGAATCCGGCTCAATCATCGAATAGGCCGACACTTTGGTCCCCTTTGCACGTGTCCGTCTTTCATAAATGTAGCTTCCACGTGGTTTGTCGACAATTTTACACGTGTCATCATAGACACATGTGGCAGATCCAGAGTTATAGGTATGGGCCCATGGGTTTGAAATTTGGGGTGAGTTCATAATTACAAGGTTATTGTGGGCGTTTACTGCAAAGTCGGTTGTCATTTTGTGTACTACACAAATTTTTAGTTTTATATTAGGGAAAGGGAAATGTTACACTGACCGATCATTGTACAGAAGTTGTTATCAATTGTACTAAAACGATTTCGTTTTAATGCAAAATAACTAAAACAACGTCGTTCTGTTTTTTTAAACATTTGAGATTTTTAGTTGAACGACGTCGTTTTGGTACAATTGGTAACAACTTCGATATAATGATCGATCACCGTAGCATTTCCCTTTATCTTATGCCACCTGTGTTTTTTCTGTTCTTTGATTAAAGGAGGGTGGTAATGTGGCAACAAGGCAATGGCTATTAAACGCATAAATTTAATATATATTTGGTACCAAATAAATATATAATTTTTAATTTTTAAAAAGCTTTTTTTTCAAATTTAAAAAACTTTAGAATTCTTGATATCCCATAAAACCCCAATCACTTACCGTCACCGTCACCGCCACCGCCACCCATATCATTAGCGCCTCTTCTTGACTCTAAACTCCATAACCACTGTCAACAACTTATGCCCCATAACCATACCAAAGGCAAGAGGAGAAGGGAAAGACGAGAGAATGGGGAATGGAAAGTTAAAGAGAAAGAGAGGTTAAGGTACTTGAATATTTTTTTATGGAAGGTAATAAGGTAACTAAATGCTTTCATTAAAAGACACACAGTGGCAGGGGATATTAAAGTAATTTTTAAAAGTCAAGAAAGAATTTAGATTATTCACTAACTCAGGAGAGATCCATGTAATCTAGTTATTGATGAAGCATGCAGCATTTGGTACAAGCATTTCAGTGTTGATCCAAAAGTAGTTGGACTAAAATCCAAAACCGGCTTGAGACAAGTTACTTATAGTCCTTTGGCTACTTACTAGAACCACTGGACAAAAAATAAATAAATTGCAATAGACAGCAAAAATCAACCTTATTCACTATATTTATGTCATAGTGCATACATGTTCACACACATTATATCTTCATATGTACATAAATATTGTTGAGGTAAAAATATGAAAATAGCAACCATCAATTATAAGAGCTCAAAAATTGACTTTGGGCACCTAGACAATGGAGTAAATGTTATCGGCCGGAGACAAGCAACTTAAAATCCCTCCGGCGTGGCGATCAAATCTGCTAGGAGAGAAGGTAGAAACTTGAATACAATAAGTTCTAGGTTAAGGCACAATTGAACTTACCTACTTTTTGAAGATAGGAGAGTGACTTTTATAGATAAAAGTTCTCTCAACCGAGTGAGGAGATCGTGGCACAATTGTAGGACTCAATCATGGGAGGAGATCGTGGCAGTGTGACTAGATGGAGGTTGTGCTTGCTTTGGCGTGGATGCGTTGGCGACGTGAACAACCGAGCAACAGTAATTGGTGACATGAGCTACTGGACAGAGATCTTAGGCGACGTAAGACAATTGAGTGGCGATCACGTGTGACCTCTTGGCGACATGTTTATCTCGATTAGTAAATTTTGACCCCTCATCAAATATAATTATAATATTAATTATCTATTGTACAATGTTTTGTATTTATTTGACTCTAAGATTAGGGTTTCTATAATTCAAGAGGTTGTAATAGATGGAAGTTGTGTTGAGAGTTTGAACGATTGTAAACATATAGTACATTAGTTTTGTCTCTCCCTAGCTCCACCGTTAATGTGTCACATTGTCAAATGTTTTCTCTTCCATAAAAAATGTAAGCACATTATTGAATCACACATATCTTTCTTTACATTCTGTGCGTGATTGATTTTATCTTTTTGTCCTTGTATAACATTATACCTAGCTATGGGTTTCCACACATTGCGTGTCCAATATTATAGCATTTAAGATGATTTAATTCTTGAATGTGGATTATTTTTTTAAAAGATTAATTCAGCAGTTATTGTAATCATGAAGAGATTACCAACAATAATTTTGTTCTTTTAAAAATCTAAATAATGTGGAGAGGTATTTTCGTTTAGATTGTGTCTACACCGCATGAGTTTATATATACATTACATATAAGTATCAAAACATTATCGTATATTTTGAGATAAGATAAACTAATAAATCCTATATATCTATCTCTCTTTGTGTCTATAAAATGTGATATATTAACTCTTCGAGTGAGGAAAATAGTACTATGATTATTAGGTGCAATTATAATTAAACGAACTAAATTTTCCCCGTCTGTTTTTTGGTAAATTTCAACAATGGTCCCTGTAGTTCAACTAAAGTTTTCCTTTTAGATTTTAAAGTTTTAACTTGATTTCAATGTAGTCCCTCCATTAATGTCATTAAGATTTTGGATGAAAGTGAGCACATAAAGCTCACTTGCTCCTTTTAAGAATGTAATTTTACCATTATTGGTCCCTGTAATTTGCCCAAAGTTTTATTTTGGTCCCTGTAAACGGTCACGCGAATTTTTATATGCTTTCTTTCTATCAATATTGTTAACGAGTATCGATGTAGAGACTCTATTAAAACTAAATTAAATTTTTGAGAACGAACTTTGTAAGACGAGTCCACATCCACGTCCCGGCCAATAAATCATCTTACCGTCCTCTGTTAAGAGTCCAACACCAAGTCTTCACACACACTGCATTTTTCTTCCTCTGTCTAAATCACCAAAAAGATTGATAGAAAAAACAAAACTGATATGGTATTACAGTACAAACAGCACAGCTGACTCCGAAGTCCAAATACTCAACTATATCTGTCAGGACATACCTGTATCCATGTGTGGTAATGGGCATTGAATGAGCTGAAAAAAAGGGTTGGGTTGCTACTCTGTTTTTCAAATCACTCTCTGACTTGTTCTTGTAATGAGTATTAATTGAAATGTTGGGTTTGAGCTAGTTTTTTTTTATAGCTATTTTAGTTGTTTTGGATTTCGAGTTTTTTAGTTTAGCGAAAAATTTTAGCGTTTGATTAAATTTTTATGTCTTTTTAGTTTCTTTTGATGAGAGGAATTTGAAAGTGTAAAAAAAGTATTCAAATTTGAACAAAAAAAATCATTAGAGACAAAAAAATAGCTTATTTGTCAAGTGAAATCGAATTTTTTACCTGAAAAAGTATACAATCTTGATTAAATGGTAAAAAAAAATCACTGAAAACGCTGAAAACGAAAAACAACTAAAATA
>BRYF01000023.1:4048587-4053587 GCA_030159135.1 Actinidia polygama | reverse complement strand
TCACAAACACCATCAGTGGGGGGTTACCAGCTGACTTAGGCCACTGCAAGAGCCTCAAAGAGTTAAAACTTGTCTCACAACATCATCTGTGATGTGCTTAACTTGACTGGCCTCAACAGCCTGAAAATTATTGACCTGTCCACAAACATGCTTTTTGGTGGAATTCAGTTAACTTTCCCAGGAATTTGTAAGAGTTTGGTAGTAGTCAATTTGTCCACCAACAATTTCACTGGCTCAATTCTCAATGCCTTTGATCAGTGCCAGAATTTGCAGTTCCTTGACCTGAGTGCCAATCATTTTGCCGGAAAAATCTGGCCGGGGGTTTAGTGAGGCTTCAAGAGTTTTCAGTGTCTGAAAACTATTTAAATGGGGTGGTTTCACCAGCTATCTTCTCAGGGAACTGTAGTTTGCAACAATTGGACTTGTCCGAAAATGCTCTAACGGGAGAGGTTCCTGTAGAAATTTTGAAGTATAGAGAGAGAACTGGTGATTTTGAATCTGTGGGGAAACAATTTCACCTGTCGGATTCCGGTAGAAATTGGAAACCTTTCGAGTCTGTTAGGACTTTATCTGGGAGAACAGTTTCTCGAGAAATATTCCGGAATCTTTGCTTGGGCTGAGAAATTTGGCCTTTTTGGATTTGAGCAGGAACCAATTTGGAGGTGACATACAGGAAATCTTTGGGCGATTCACGCAGGTCAAGTCTAGGAATTCTCAACTTGCCGAACATATCTAGATTAGATCTGAGTTTCAACAACTTTTCTTGTGGTCCTTTACCAGTTGAAATCTCTCAGATGATGAGCTTGAAGTTCCGATTCTTCCTTGCAATCAATTTACCAGAAGTATTCCCCCCGAGTATGGAAATTTACCTAGCCTCCAAGCCCTTGATCTATCCTTCAACAGGCTAAATGGGTCGATTCCGCCAAGTTCGGGAAACTTGACCTCCCTCTTGTGGTTGATGATCGCAAACAATTCGCTAACCAGTGAAATCCCACTGGAGTTGGGGAACTGTAAAGCATGTTATGGTTAAACCTTGCGAACAATCAACTTTCAGGGCCTATTCCACCTGAGTTGACAAACACTGGCTTGAACGCGACCCTAACGTTCCAGAAAAACCGTCAGAATGATCGAGCCAATCCTGCTTCGGGGGAGTGCCTGGTGATGAGGTGGTGGATACCAGCAGACTACCCTCCATTTAGCTTTGTGTATACACTTCTTACAAGGAAGAATTGCAGAAGCATTTGGGATAGGTTGCTTAAAGGGTATGGCATATTCTCACTTTGAATTGGTGGGATCAGGACAAATCAGATCTTTGGCTATATTCAGCTTAGCAGTAATCAATTGTCCGGTGAGGTCCCACCTGAGATTGGCAAGATGAAGACCTTCAGTATGTTGCAATTGGGGATCAATGCATTATACGGTGTTCTTCCTCGTGAGATCGGACCAATGCCACTTGCAGTGCTCAACATCACACAGAACAAGTTTTTAGGTGAAATCCCGAGGGAAATCGGGGACATCAAGTGCTTAAGGGACCTGGATTTGTCAGTCATCAATTTCTCTGGAGATTTCCCCATCAGCTTGAACAATTTACATGAATTGAGCAAGTTCAATGTCTCCTACAATCCTTACATCACTGGTGTGCAACTGGCAACGTTAGAGAAAGTCTTTCGTTGGTAATCCATTGTTAGACGGTGACTACTCCTACTCGACCATGATGGTAGGACGAATTTCGGTCGTCAGCTCAATGGTGGCTGGAACGGTAGGCTATGTTGCACCAGGATACGGGCAGACGTGGCAAGCCACTACTAAAGGCGACCTCTACAGCTTTGGAGTACTGGCAATGGAGCTAGCCACGGATTTTTGGATTACACGGGTACATAAGCATTTTAAACCTATTTTAATGATCCAAAATATTTATATTGTTGATCTTATCGAGAACTTTAATCCTGTAAAAAATCACATCGATCAAATACAGATCAATAGTCATTAATATCAATATCAATTGTGTGTGTCACACTCATTTATTAAGTTATAAAATAGTACTGAACGAATATTGAACTAAGCCCGATCAACGTAATTTTTAAAAATACTGATATTTATGATGGATTCTACAATATGAATGTTTTGGATCATCAAAATGAGCTCAAAACGGAATCCAAAATACTTGAACTCTAATGATGTAATCATTTTCTTGGCCTTAAGAGAAGGTCCAAAAGATTAAGAATAACAAATTATGAAAACTAAATGCATAGAAAATAAAAAACAGCTATAAGAAGATAATGAAGTGAAAGAGACCAAATTTATTTTTTTAATTTGGTATAAGCGATAGCTTGTACACTGGGTATGATTTTTTTTTTTTTTTTAAAATAAAATCGCTCCAAGGTCGTGCAAATCCATGGCATTGTTGGAAGTAGGAGCCTCGTGCACTAGGTATGAAACCTTTTTTTTTTTTTTTTTTGGTTTCAAATGTGTAATTACAGTTCATCTAGAGCACGTGATGTTTCTATTTTCTCCATGACTCCATTTAGATTGTTGATTTTATTGGATTTCTGTACATGCAATGGGTTTTAGCTTGTAATTTCTCAAAAGTTAAGTTTTTTGAGCCACTAGTCCTTCTTTCACACCTTGTGATCAAACAAGTCCCAACAAGCAGCTGCTACGTAATTTCTCAGGGCGTTTAGTACTAATCTCTAAATTCCACAATTTCTTGGTCTCTTGATCAAGAAAATCTAAACTTAGAACTGGCCATTGAAATCCATTCTTCATCCTTTTTTTTCTAGTCCAGCAAATCTTTTAAAATCTGTTTAAGGTAAATTTTACTTTTTTTGGATTTTTTTTAGCTGATTTGAGTTTTGAGTTTTTTGTCTTCAGTGAACTTTTTTTACCGTTTGATTAATATTTTATATTTTTTTCGGTTTCTCTTTACGAGAGAGGAATGCAAAAATATAAAAATTTTCATACAAACTAACTAAAGACGAAAAAATAATTTTTTTTTTGTCTTTCGTAATTTTTTTTTTAAGTTTTTAGATGAACTTTTTTATATTTTTGAACTTTTCTCGTCAAGAGGAACTGGAAACCTGTAAAATATAGATGAAATGGTAAAAAAAAAAAATACGAAAAAATTTGGAACCAAAGAAGCTAAAAATCCCAAGAAAACTAATTCCAAATGAAAATGATTTGACGAGAGAAAAGAAGAAATAGAAGGTCCAACCGTTCCGAACAATTGAATATTTTAACTTTTTTCATTTTTTCCCTACCAAATCTTTGATCGAAACACAGCCTCAAATCGAACTTGGCTCTTGTATATGTGAAACTTGTTTTGGTTTTGTTAGTAGAAAACTAATCAGAAAAAAAAAAGAAAATTAATTCCCACGAGGATTGATGGTTCTGACCGGACCTCTTGACAGGAAGGCTTTTTGTCCTCCAAACGGCCGATGACCTATAAAAATCCCAATGTACTAAAACAACTCTTACCATTTTTAAAGCCCAATTTGGGGGGTTGGCTTCTTTACTTCCTTGATTTCGATTTTTTTTTTGTCAGTGAATCTTTTTCACCGTTTGATCAAAATTTTATATTTTTTCGATTCTTTTTGATAAAATGAGTCTAAAAATATAATTTTTTAATCTAATTTAAAAAAAACCCACTAAAGACGGAAAAAATAATTTGTTTTTTTTTCCCCCTATTTCTCTTGACGAGTGGAGTTTAAAAATATAAAAAATTATATTTAATTTAGAAAAAAGTTCATTAAAGACAAAAAAAATATTTTTACTCGACAAATTAGCTATTTTTTTATTTTTAGTGCATATTTTTCTAAATTTGAACATAGTTTTTACATTTTTAGATTTCTCTCGTCCAGAGGAACCGAAAAAGTAAAAAATTTTGATTAAATGATAAAAAAATTATTAAAAATAAAAGAATTGTGAAATCGAAGTAGCTAAAATAGCTAAATAGAAGCTATTCCAAACTGGGCATGAATGAATATTTAGGACAGATAGGACTAGGTTGTATCATTTATGAGACATTCATGCAAAGGACTCCTATTATTGGGGTGGGGAGAACATAATTTGTGACACATAGTACATTTAACTGTGGAGAATCATTTGGGCAAGGACTTGGATTTCAGATGTGGGTAAGATTTGTAACGAGGGAGGGAGGGACAGATTAAATTTCGCATCTCGGATTTGTGGAGGAAAAAGTAAAAGAAGTGGAAAAGATGGGTAAAGAAACTAAAAAAAAATTGAATTTTGTTTTCTTTTTGTTTAGTTACCTATGAAACATATAATGAATTGAAAAAAATGTATAAAGGACATAAATAAAATCATTCAAGGGTCAGTCAACTTAATCCATTTGCTTGCTGTTTAGAGATTATCCATGTTTGGATAGGACAATTTCAAAATAATCGCATAGGTCTTGCTTTGTTGTGATCCCTGAGAGACAACAAACAAATACCGTTAAGACTTTTCGGTTAAGGATGACCGGAAAGACCCTCTAATACTTAAGTCAGTGACCGAAATAGGAATGTTAGAGATGAGAATTCAAATGGACAAAGTTTCAACAGTAGGGTTAGAATGCATATCAATTCCCTTTCGGTAAGTACCCTTCAAACAACTTAAGAGGGACTAGTCAACATATAATTATGGTCGGCCCAATTCTTTATCCTTTATTATTTTATGTCCAACCAAATAGGAAACGAGACTTAATCTCAGTTGTTCTAGTCCCGAGACTAATAATCTCCTATTACCTTATCCCAAATTAAACATGGATATCTTTGTCTTTTGAAGCCCTGTTTGCCAACAAAACCACACGGGGAAATCAGTTGTTTAGGCCACCAAGCTTAACAATATTTTCACGAGATCAAATGGGGTTGAAACACCACAAATTCACCACTATTTCCCTGTAAAACCAATCTCCAAACTCATCACAACAGGCGGTGGTGGGTGGGGGAAGAGAGGGAATGATAAGCATGTCAATGCCAAAGTGCAGACCCACACGCATGGTA
>BRYF01000023.1:4031087-4033587 GCA_030159135.1 Actinidia polygama | reverse complement strand
GAACCATGCCTTCATGAGTACACCACACTTCTACGTATAGAATCCAGACTTATGATTTCCAAATTCCATGTAGCAAAGAAATATTATTTTGGATTTTGGAAAAAGCTAATTTCTTATATGAATGTTTTGAGAAAAATAATAAGAAAATCAATCGACTCATCTTAAAAAAACGTGTGCAATATATATGATTCATTTCTTTTTTCGGTTCTTTGAGAAAAATATGAAAATATAAAACTTTTGTTCAAATTTAAAAAAATATCTCCGAAAGATAACAAATTTAGTTAATTTGTCGAGTAAAGATGACTTTTTTATCTTTAGTAAACTTTTTTTCATATTAGATGAATTTTTTACATTTTTAAACTCATCTCATCAAGTGAAATTAAAAAAGTATAAAAAAAATCACTAAAAACGAAAAAAACTTTGATTTCGTGATTAGTTTTCACTATTGAAAAAGAAACATGAATTAATTTTCATATTATACAAAATCAAATAGATATTAATATTAAATAGATATTAACTTGCCTTTTTATATGATTTTTTTGTTGTGATGCAACAATGTTACTCTGTCCATTAGGGGTGCACAAAATACCCGAGACCCGACCCGAGACCCGACCTCATTGCTTCGGGTTGGTTCGGGTCTACCATCGTCTCGGGTCGGTTCTGGGTCTAAAAATTTCGGACCCGTCCAGCTCGGGTCGGTTCTTGGGTCCGTATATTTTTTACCCAGAACCGACCCGAGGAACCGACCCGAGACGAGAACCGATCATATATAAACATACAATGCACTCGCGCACACTTGATTATTACCTATGCTATATAAAGTTTAGGGAGAACCGAAGAACCGACCCGACCCGACCCAACCCGAGAACCGAAGAACCGAACCGGAACCGAGTGGTTCGGGTCGGGTCTCTTTGAGCGTCGGGTCGGTTCCGGGTCCAAAAATTTGGAACCGTGGATGGTCGGGTCGGTTCTGGGTCTAACCCAGACTCGACCCAACCCGACCCGTGTGCACCCTATGTCAATATGAACGACTTTTAGAACATGTCTAGTGTGGTGAGATTCGAATGGCAGGGTTAGAACATGTGAAAGGACCCGCAAATTAAGCTTTACAGACCAAAGAACAGTAAAGGATGAGTTGGCAGAATCATGGAGGTTTCTTCTTCTTTCCTTAAAACAAGTTTGGAAAGTTTAACCCTAATTAATTAATGTGGCAATTTCTCATGATTAAGCAGTTTCATAAAAAGAAATGCCACTATGTCATGAGGTTTTAAGCAATGTTTTACGTTAATATCTAGTTGAATACTTGATATTAGTTCCATAATTTGAAAAAACATGTAAATACATACATACAGTGAAATAAAATAATACTAATAATAATAATAAATAGCAATATTATCGTCCCTTTGCAATATACAAAAACATGTTTAATAGTTAAATCTACTAAAGACTTGAAATTATTTTATCATTTTTTTTAAATTTTTGGCCAGTGTCAATGTGTCATAGTCCAAAAGTTCCCATGAATTACGGTTTTCTCCCTAAACTATTCAATTTTTGCCTATCTCATCCCTCAATTACGAATTACATCATTAATTCATCCTCAAAAAATGTAGTTGGAGTCTATTTAGTCTAATTAATGACGAAATGTTATTGTGCGGACGGAAGTGTATCAACCTGGACAAAACAATCCTGTTTCAAGGGTATAACAGGCATTTCGTCTCCATATAAAGCCATCAGCTTCTAAATGCAACCCGATTTGGTCTCAGCGCACCTTATATTCTCACTAAACCCCAGCCTAGTTTTAAGAATTCATGATTCATCTTAATACACCCTCATAATCCCCAATACATCCATCCTCAACCTTAACAAACCCTAACCCTATATCAAACTCAGCCACCGCCGTCGCCACAAAACCTTCAATTCCAGCAGCACGTTGCCACCCCACAAAACCCAAGTGTATTTTCCGAAGGTGGGGTGTCCTGAGACCATTGATTAAGGATGAGAAATGTCTGTTATGCCCCCCACATTTGGGGACATACAAACTACTTGTCCTACTTACGTGATACACTTCCATCCACACAATTTGGATCAAGATTTGGTAGTTGAGGGACAAAATAGGCAAAAATTGAATAGTTTAGGTTTTTTTTTGTATCTTGTGTCATATTCCAAAAAGTTGCCATGAATGCAGGTAAGGGCTTGACTTGAACAGGGACACCCTTTGAATAGATTGCTTCTGGCCCTCTGGGCATCAACCAGCATGCATGTATGAATTAAGAAAGTGAAAAGCTGAAATATTGCAGAGAAAGTGAAAAAATGTTGCAAAGCCAAGCATTGACATGTTCACGGCATATTCATGATGGAAACTCATGAATTAGGGGGGTGGTTTGGGAAACACAAAAGTTATGTTTTACGGATCTAGTTTCAAAGGAAAGTATCAATAAGTATTACTTTTTCTTTAAGATTATCAAACTTTTTTGGGGATGCAAATTCGATGTGGATTTTT
>BRYF01000023.1:3901087-3903587 GCA_030159135.1 Actinidia polygama | reverse complement strand
AGCGACCCACTCCATACTTACATACGTGACTTTTTATCATGAGTACACAACTATACTTGGCCTTATCAACAATTAGTGATTAGCTTATAGATATACACACAAGAATGGGTAGTGACTTATCATGAGTACATAACTATACTTGGCCTTATCAACAATTAGTGATTATCTTATAGATATACACAAGGAATGGGTAGTGATTATCTTATAGATATATGCAAGTAAATTGTCCCATTGAACCTAGATTTTGAGATATTTAGTCGTTGAATTTTTCTTCACGATACCTTTCTCTTTCATAGGCTTTAAATATATTCCTTTTGATACTTGATCAACTAGCTCTTAGTGAGAAGACTGAGCAAACTGAATAGATACACGAGTAATTCAACTAGCTCTTAGTGAGCAGACTGAACAGATAGATAAGTAATTCATGAAGTGATCACAGACTGAACATATACACGAGTAATTCAGGAAGTGATCACTG
Source organism: Actinidia polygama (assembly GCA_030159135.1). Classification (NCBI taxonomy): domain Eukaryota; kingdom Viridiplantae; phylum Streptophyta; class Magnoliopsida; order Ericales; family Actinidiaceae; genus Actinidia; species Actinidia polygama. Next base: position 3,903,109 of record BRYF01000023.1, on the reverse strand, counting down.
GAAGGCGATAGTGCTCACTGGAAGATGATAGTAAAATTGCTACGCTATTTTAAGATATACTCGTGATTTTGGACTACATTACACCAGATTTTCATTAGTACTATATTGTGATACAAACTGGTTATCGGATATGAAAGATTTGAATATACACGAGTAATTCAAGAAGTGATCACTGGAAGGCGATAGTGATCACTGAAAAACGATAGTAAAATTGCTACGCTATTTAAGATATACTCGTGATTTTGGATTGCATTACACCAGATTTTCAGTACTATATTGCGATACAAACTGGTTATCGGATATGAAAGACTTGAAATCCACGAATAATTATATCTTCATGATTGGTGGTGTAGCGGTGTCTTGAAAATCTTCTAAACAGACGTGCATTACACGTACCCAAGTTCTACTTTTAGTATTTGGAAATGGAAAATATTAAGGGGTGGTGTTTAATTAGCAAAATTGATATGTGTAATATATATATATATATATATATATATATATATATATATATAAATTAAGAGTGAGTTAAAAAAACTGATTCACTCCCGAAACCGTCCAAACTAGTACGGACCGTACGGTTAAATTGTTTCCTCAAAGTTGAGTTTTTTTTCCTGAATTTATTAGTTTTTGTTACGATTTTTAGTTTATTAGTTGAGATGTGTTTTTATGTCTTTATCTGTATGTAATATGTAAATGTGATTGAGTGACGAAAATTGTTCGGTTAATTCTCACAATTCGGTACAATTATAAAAAATTGAGTGACAAAAATTGTTCGGTTAATTCTCACAATTCGGTACAATTATAAAAAAGCTAAATCATTATTCACGACCGTTTATGGTTTGGCCCTAAATATCATTTACATATTTAGAGAAGAAAAGATAAATGATATTTTGAAGAAAAAAAAAGAGTGTTTATTTATTTTAATTAGTGTATTAAGAAAGAAAAATTGAATGTCTTAAATCTAAGGACAATTTAGTCATTTGTGCATAAAAATTAGATTCAACGCAAATCTTAATTATGTTCGATAATAGTTCGGATACCTTGCGTATCTGCAAGTATTTGACAGGTATGCGTATCGGAAACGTATACGAGAGGGATACCACTCCTAGATACTCCCTTCTAATAACCATACGTATTCGATATGACATCGGATAGGAAAGTGATTTTTACTCTCTTTTTTTTATCAAATACATTCCATTTTTTGTCCTTATTATGGAGTGCATTTGATAAAAAAAGGAGTGCAAAAATTATTTCCCTATCGGATATGGGAAAAACATCGTACTAGCCTCAATTTGATAAGATGTTGAAATATATATGATCAAATCATCCCTGTGATGCAATTTGCTCTTAAAATTAGACTTGTCCGTCATCTTTTTAAGACAAACTTGACTACATATTTTCAATCAATTTGATTTTTTTTAAACTAATGATCTACTCAACCATCCCTATAATACGAACAATCTTGATCATATAATTGAATAGGAAAGCAAAAGAATTCTCCAGACTCCCCCTAAAGATTTATTTGTGTTTTCGAGTAGGTTACCAAGACAAACTCGTCCAACGCCACAAATTACCAAATTATTCTAAGACATTCAAAGTTACAAATAATTCTAATGTGACCCTAACTCTTAAAGTAATTCAAATTTCTACTTTCAATGAAAATAAAAAGTCAATCATAATTCTGTTATGTTAACACGTACTCACACTCCTGACACGGTGTATGGTTCACCAATGATTGTCCGCTAAGAAAGTTCGAACAAGGGAACTAGGGGTTGAAATTCCATGTATTTCCCATTTCAACCAATCCAGTGGTTTATTTTGATTTACATCTTTCAAGTGTATTATAGAAATGGATTTTGGGGTCACATTTGAATAATAGGATTAGTCAAGTATAGATTGTATAATTATTTTAATAATAGTATGGCAGAGAATCACCTATAATTGATATTCACAATCTGTATAGAATTCTCTTGTTTTTGCCACACGTTCATTTAAATCTCAACCATTCATTTAATTGTAGGT
>BRYF01000023.1:3826087-3828587 GCA_030159135.1 Actinidia polygama | reverse complement strand
CCATTATTTAAGGGACAAAATTAACATTTTCTCTCATTTCCACCCAACTCCTACTATAAATGGCCTAAACTTCATGATAATTTGTCCAATATCATTGAAAATTGCCATCAAATGAGATCGCATGTCGGTATGAAAATCCGTCCACAAACCTAAATTATGATACCAATTGGACTTATTTGGCTAGAAAATCAAAATATAGTCAAAATTGCATAATTAGAAATATGATTAAAAGAGGTCACTGTGACACGACCCAAAAGTTTATATAAGAGTGATATTTACACTCGGATATGTAAATAATTCCCCAAATAGGATTTTCTGATCATTTCTATTATACACAATGTAATGAAGAGGTCCATTACATTAAAACTACGCCGTTTTACATCAAAATTATGTCGTTTTACAATAAGTTATGTTATAACTCTTATTTAAAAGCAGAAAATGAAAAGGCTTCAAAATTAAACTTTTAAGAATCAGTTATTTTTCACTTTTTGTAGGTTATTTTTAACTAATAGCCCGAAGCAAAAATTGTGTCAATGGTAATACTTGTATTAGCAGGTGGAAAGTGGATATTTGTTTATTTATTTATTTAATGGTGGGAGGTCTACAAACTAGTATTGTAATTTATTCACAAGGGTACCTGTTGAAAATGTCTTGAGAGGCCACCCTTCCAATACTTCTGAGGGGTAGAACTAATACTTTCCTAATTATGATTTTATCACTGGCATTAATGCTGAGTCAAGTTTATTTCATCAATAAACAAAAAAAAAAAGTTGAAGTCCACTTTTGATCAAAGACACCATCATTTAAGGTAGAGATGGGTGAGCAAATTTTTTGGTGAAGAAGATCTTTCATTATCTCTGCCACCAAACATTCCTTCTCTCCAATATATATATATATATATATATATGTAAATGTGTACTCTGTGTGTGTATATTTTATATCAAAGAGGCAAATAGTTCCTTTCAAGTTTAGTTCATTCTAATTTAAAGGAAAAGTAAGAGTGAAGTGGACTTTGTAAAAAAAAGGGATAAGTGGTCAAAAAAATATCAAAATAGACTACACATAATACAAAATAAATAGACACTGCAAAAAAATCTTGGAGTTGGGTCCATATGGTTTTAAATTTTTAGAAGTTATTTTTGGACAAAAATGCCCCCCAAGAAAACTGATTTTCTCTCTCAAATCTTCACCCATCAACATTCATCTCGCCTTCACCGTTTGCCTCTGTCACTACCTTCACCGTTTGCCATTTACTTTGTTCGCCATCCATCATTGCCGTTGCCTTCTCCGTCTGCTGCTTTCGTTCCCTACACCTTCATTGTTGCCATCAGCCTTCACCGTTGTCGTTTGTTGTCCCAAAGTGTAGATTTGTTGTTGTTTAATCAATCTCTACCACTGCTAAATCTAAATCTATCTTTGTCGAAACCAGATTTACCCTCGTCGCCGTCGCTGTGTTCATCTTCTTCATCTCCTCCCGTGAGATTTTCTAAAAAATAATATGTTTTTTCTTCAATTTTATATTTTTTTGTTGTCATGATAGATGGTTGTGTATTGGTGGTAACGCGAAGGTTTTTGATTAGATGAATACATGAAACATGCGTATATAGTAATTAATTTGTGTTCAATTATATTTATTTTTTGGCATTTGGTGTTTATTTTAATTTTATTTATTCTTCTCCTTTTCCTCCTTCCCCTTCTAGATAATTTGATTTAAAACAACTAAATCAATAAAATTTCACTAATTTTGCTTTTAATTTTTAATTTTTAATTTTGTTTTTGATTGGATGAGTGTGTCATGCCTGCAAATATTATAATTAATTTGTGTTCAATTATATTTGGTATTTGTTAATTTTTTTATTTCCTCTTCTTCTAATCTTTTTTCCCATATTCTACATATTTTCAGTGTTCTAAAAAGTGCTACGCGGTAAGCGGGCGGCCAGGGGGCCTAGCGCCTAGGCGGCACCTAGTTTTTTTTTTTTAGAGAATTAATATTTACTAAAAATAATAATAAATGACCAAATATCATATTCTAACAAATAAATGATGTCAAACTAATAAAGTTCAACTGTTTAATATTGAATAATACTAAAAGGAAGATTAAAATTACAATTTAAGTCTTTAAAATACATAAAAATTAAAAACTAAATCTCTAACTTTTCTTCTCTATATTCTCCCAAGACTCTCTCTCCGTCGGATTCAAAGTCATACTTCTCATCTCCCTCTTCTTCCATTTCAAGATCCGATAGAAAATCTTATTCACGAAGTTCTCTTACTTCAACCTTTTTAAAACTTTTCCTAGATTCTAGGGCACTATCTGTTCTAGTGTTCTAAAAAATGCTAGGCAGTAAGCGGCCGGCCGAGGGGCCTAGCACCTAGGTGCCACCTAGGTAGCCAGGGGAAGGGGGCTTAGCACTTAGGTGGCCGATTTTTAGAACACTACATATTTTAATTAAAAAAATTACGAAGCAGTATTAGTGAAATTCACTAATTCTGCTCTTAG
>BRYF01000023.1:3796087-3801087 GCA_030159135.1 Actinidia polygama | reverse complement strand
TTTGAGAGCATCAATGCAATCTTATGTAACAGTGCAGATGCATCTCCGTTGTCCAGAGAGAGAGGAGAGGTCCATTCCTGAAACCGATGGAGGCTGCCCGTGAAATCCGTGAAGAGTCCATCCACTCCTACCTTGTTTATCCAGTAATCATATTCGGTGAAGGGGTCTTGCTTAAAGTTCAAGTGTAAGAACGAGTTCTCATTCCGGTAAGTATATGGGTGGACCTGAAATGAAATTGCAGAACCAAGTGATGATTTTGCAGACATAAATTAGAAGTAAAATAGAAATGGTTAGTCCATATTCTGACGAACTTTTGTGCCAGAACAGTAGAAGCAAGTGAAAAAATTTCAAAGAAAATTAATCATATTAAAGTTTCTTGATGTGCCAATGCCACTCAGTAAACCAGAAGAAACCGTAATAATGAGATAGATACCTTTTTGTTTCCATACAGTTTATTCTTCCTTCTTTTCTCGTCTCTTTTTTTATTTTCATTTCCCTTTTTTCGATGATTGTCTTTGTTTGAAAGGTTCAAAAGTGAACTAGATTGGTACAAAGAACAAGCGAATTCAGCTTGCTCTATATGAGCATTGTCCAAGTTCGAGGAGTTCCTTTAGGAAGCAGAAACTCGAAGATAAATCTCGTGTTGCAACACGATATACCAAAAATGATACAAACTCACGAGATACTGTATATCTTATAATCTTGATAAAAATGTTCGAGGAATGAAATTCGGAGAGAGAGACACACCTGCAGGTTACGGGCGTGTGCTCTGGTGACAAGATCGGTTGCTGGTTGCAAATAATTGTTCATTACAGGAACCACTGTGTCCTTCCAAGGTCCAATTCCCACGACGTAGTCCTTAATGAAGTCGAGGTAAGCATCTGAAGTGATCTCCCAATATGACTGCATTTATCAAATACAAATATTACTTTCATAGCTAAAACAAAGATCACGGTTTCAAAAATGAACAGTGCTTCATAGAAAACAGGCATCCGAGAAGTAAGCAATATTTAATTACGGATGAGATTCACGAAAGAGCGTGACATGTAATTGTAAAAGGGCGGGTGTGGTCATGACAACTAAAATGGACCATCTTGTTTAGTCTCAATTATGTAAAATTGATGCACTAGATGATAAATCTAGTATAAACTATAGAATCTTGAACAAATGTTAACAATGGGAATCCTCAACTTAAAGCATGATCTGATAAAAAAATAAAACCGACAATAAAAGAAAGTTAGCTTAGATACAAAGTCCTTGTTTTACATAAGCGTTTCTGATTCTTACTTGTGAAGTCTCATTTTGGAATGCATACATATGGACATATATATTTATATTACATACTATGTAGACCGAGGAAGATCGATAAGAAAAACCAAGTCAAAGAGATAAAGCTCCAGCATCAAGGTGGATTTAATATTTATCTCTGACTTTTACTGCTTCATTGTTTCATGAGTGAGTATAATAGTTCTACACGCTGATGTAGTTAAAAGAAACCTGGTTTGTGTCCTGTGTTGGCATTGTTATGTCATCAATCAAGAAGATTTTGGGCAGATCGGTCTGGTTCAAGATATAAATAAGTGATGTGGGAGCAAATGACTGAATAAATGCAGGCTGTCTCAACCAATCCTTGGACATATATGAACCTTTATATCCATACTCCTTGAGCATCTCCACAATTTTGTCCTCGAACCTCTTACCACCCGACCATTTCACCTGTTGCAAAGCAGCATTTTGATCATAGGAAATGTAGAAGTTGGTATTTTTAATGAACACTAGGCATTTCACTTCCGGGAATATTAAACAAACACAGGCTAAACCAGAATTTTAGTAGTCACAACAGTTTTTCGCATCAGTTTACTCACACGCTGATTGATAAATACAGGATTTTTAATCTCTGGATATATTCCAACAACTCTTGATGCATCCAAAGCAATTGAAATGAACTCCTCAAAAGTTATGATCTGATATCTTCCTGCAAACCAATAAGAAATCTTAGGAAACTATTTCCTCATGTTTATCACAAAGTTATGATCTGAAATATTTCATAATGCAGAGAATATTGAGTAGAAACGTAGTAGTAGTAGTAGTAGAATAGACGACAAAAAAATTAAGCTTTCTTTTTTTGGGTAGAACGGAAAAATTTTAAGCTTTCACTCCGGAACAATGTGTACTGAGGTTATGAAATAGCTGTCGATGGTATTTTATGTAGGCTGTTTCGTACAATATTAGAAAGCTCTAGTGCCCTGATTGGTTTTGTTAGCAAGTCGTACATATGAGAATGGTTGCCGAAGTTTCAAGGTAAGGTTTCCTGCACGTTGTGTGTTCAGAATATGTACATTCAAATTTCCAATAGAAACAATTGAACATAAGTCAGCAAAGGCACAAACTTGGGAATTTCTAGTATTAACTAGGATGTTATTTCTGGTGCATGGAATAGGACATAGATGGTGCAAACTACATATTTTCGAATGATGTACAATATTGGTAGATTTATAGATGAAACCTAGAATTTGATGCGTTTGCTCTACTTGCAAGTGTGGTTTTCTTTTGACCTAGAGATGTATAAAGAGGGTGGCCGTGCTCAAAACGCATATTCCTTGAAATTTATCAATTAGATGAAACCTAATGAAGCATTGAACTAGGATTTTACTGTTAATGTTAAACAATATATTTTTCTACTACATTTACCATTCTTCTTTTAGGTCGAGGCCTTGGGTTACCTGACCCAACCTAAAGCCCATCTGCTAACTATATATGCGGACAAAGACAGAAAATGACAAGTCGTCCTACATAAATGGTCTCTATTACATTACACGCTTTATTAGCATTTGCGAACAGACAATTGCGAGAGACATCAAGAATGCAACGTAAAATAGGCAAGTAGGCAATAGTAATAGTGCATTGTGTCTTGTTGGACTCAGAAACTGCCTTTTCCAATATCTTAATTCACTTTCCTATATAGTGAAGATCAAATGTGACGGCAAAATGTAGGTGGTGAAAGCATATGCTACCTATCATAGCCCCATTATCAAATTCCCTGTTGTAAAAATTAGCAACTCACACAGTTGCAAATTAAAGAATATATCATTAAATATAGAAAACTGATTCCACTCAATTTCATATTTTCCAAAACAGAACTAACCATTATATTGCTGATCCCGGAAGGGGTACCTCTGCTTTACCCGCAATGACTTTAGTTCTTCCAGTGTGAAATCAACTGCACAAGATCATAAAAATATTCGCTAAAACATTCACCCACCGTGACTTTAGTTCTTACTGTGAAATCTGATGCATATAATTAATGTGTATACTAAAATACAAATTACCGCTGAAATAACCAGTTGTATTGACCCCTTGGACATTATAGGTCCTCTTACGGTCTGCAAATTCCTTGTGTTCTGCTATATCAGTTGTATCATCTAGGGTTACGTCATGGAAACATATAAGAGCACCATCTTTGGAGGCTAGGATATCTGTTTCTATGAAGTCTGTACCCTCTTCAATAGCTTTCTGCAGGGAAGTTATTTTTTCAGGAATACATTAACAATACAAACTTTTCACGTCATATTTTCCTTTCCCTCTGTGAACCCCTCCACAAATCCGCGGTCCAGAGACACATCCTTAGAGTTACATGATTATATTCTAGTAGCCAACTAGAAGATCTCATAAGACCAGTAATAGGAGCAATATTTGATAATGTTTACTTAGAAGGGAGATGTTAAGTCAAGATTACACAAAAGACGTTCAGTACCTCCGCTTTATAAACCAACTGCAGAAAGAACGTTTAGGTCGAGTTTGGATAATGAATTTGTCAAGCGATTTATCAAGGTAAAGTAAAATAATAGCCAAACCAATGTACAAATTCAGCCCGTTACAACATCTTTTCCGTTCCCTCCATGAACCCCTCCACATATCCTTGGTCCAGGCTCAGCCTTATAGTTGCATGATAATCCCACTAAAGATAGAATTCAACATGTTGAAACTAAAGCTTCTGTTACAGAACTTTTTTAAAACGAATAAATAAATAAATTAATGAGCATATCAAACATTTATTTTGCTGATAAGACCAGTAAGTAGAAGTAATCTTTTATTATCTTTTCATACAGAAATAGACCTACGTTAAACACGTATAATTAAGGTGATCCACTTGTGAAACAGATGATTTACAAAATCAATTACATGTCAGAACATGAAATATTTTTTCAGTTATGCAAAGTTTTATGGCAATTATGCTGAGAGCTCACCAAGTATGCAGCAGAAGTTTCTTCAGGAATCTCCCCATTTGAACCTCGATGTGCAATGTTATATGGGCGAAAAGTCTGCAGAGGCTGTCTGTCCTTTTTGCTAGGGAGTGGGTACAAAGGCCTCGCAGAACACTCAACAAAGAGTAGCAGAACAATAAACGGGACAACATCTGTGATTGAATTTGCAGGAGAATATATCAGTTGAGAAAATACCAGCATTGGTAAAACTGGAACGCAACTATATATCATCAGCATACAGAAGTTTAACTACCATGCGAACGTTCGACCAATAAACCCTACATTTAAATGAAAAAATCCCCGACAAATGCATGAGTGGCGTGCCTTGGGATTGCATTCATCAATCGCCTGTTTAGTTGATCATAATTCTCTATCAGACTGATGCACTGCAAAATTGCTTATCACTTCCAAGAAATGGAGATTCAGCCTTTGAAATCAAACAAACTGACCACTAACCAGACTAGTGACCGACACAAAAACCATTAACCTTCAGACCCCACGTTGTTCAAAATTAAATTCAACAGAATCAACACTCAACTTAAATCAATAAAGCTTTGGAAGTTTTAAATAAAAGACTTCAATAAAAAAAATTGAAATCAGAATGGACACGCTATCGCCAACTGAAAAATGTCTTATGCAAAGTATTTGAGGTCATTATAGGTTATCATTTCTTGTAAATTCGCTATAGTAGAGCCATGTTGAGTCTTTATATGGCAATCGTCGATTCAAATCATC
>BRYF01000023.1:3783587-3786087 GCA_030159135.1 Actinidia polygama | reverse complement strand
AGGGATGTGAGACACATTCCTGACTTAAGGAAAAATCTGATCTCAGTAGGTCAGTTAGCAACCGAAGGTTATGTCACAACCTTCAATGGCAATTCTTGGAAAGTTTCCAGAGGTGCAATGACAGTTGCTCGTGGCCAGAAGAGTGGTACACTCTATATGACAGCAAACACTTGTGGGTCAATTGCAGTTGCAGACAGCAAGGACGATCCAAACCTATGGCACCAGAGACTTGGTCACATGAGTGACAAGGGGCTCAAGATCATGCACTCCAAGGGGAAACTACCAGACCTACAGTCAGTTGACACTGACTTATGTGAAAGCTGTATCCTTGGGAAGCAGAAGAGAGTTAGCTTCATAAAGAGTGGCAGACCGCCTAAGCAAGAAAAGCTTGAGCTAGTTCACACGGATGTTTGGGGCCCAGCTACTGTCTCATCCATTGGCGGGAAGTCATACTTTGTGACTTTCATTGATGACCATTCCAGGAAGGTGTGGGTTTATTTCTTGAGATACAAATCAGAAGTGTTCGAAGTATTCAAGAAGTGGAAAGTCATGGTGGAAAATGAGACAGGCCTAAAAATCAAGAAGTTGAGATCCGACAATGGTGGTGAATATGATGACACCGGGTTCAAGAAGTTCTGTTATGAAAATGGCATCAGACTAGAGAGGACTGTGCAAGGGACACCGCAACAGAATGGCGTAGCAGAACGAATGAACCGAACATTGACTGAGAGAGCCAGAAGCATGCGGATACATGTAGGATTGCCCAAACAGTTCTGGGCAGAGGCAGTCAACACAGCAGCCTACTTGATCAACCGAGGACCATCAGTTCCACTAGAGCACAGAATACCAGAGGAGGTTTGGAGCGAAAAAGAGGTAAAACTTTCACACTTGAAAGTTTTTGGTTGTGTATCATATGTGCATATTAGTGATCAGGCTAGGGGAAAACTTGACCCTAAGTCACTAAAATGCACCTTCATCGGATATGGTGGAGATGAATTTGGGTACAAATTCTGGAATGACCAGACCAAGAAGGTGATCAGAAGTCGAGACGTGATATTCAATGAGAGGGTGATGTACAAAGACAGAGATGCACTACAGTCTAGTGGTGTAACACTGGGTGATCCTATGTATGTTGATCCAGATGATATTCCAGATAAAAGTATAGTGCAACAAGCCAATGAGAGTCCTCAGTTAGAGGAACAGACACCCCAGAGTAGTACACAACAGACTGATCCACCACAGTCTCCATCTCCATCTCCTATACTAAGGAGATCTTCACGGCCTCTTGTACCAAACAGAAAGTACATGAATTATTTACTACTCACTGATGCTGGAGAACCTGAATGCTACGATGAAGCATGTCAGGTGGAGGATGCTAGCAAGTGGGAGTTTGCAATGAAAGAAGAGATGAAGTCCCTTATCTCTAACAAGACATGGGAGCTAGCTGAGTTACCCGTGGGAAAGAAAGCCTTACACAACAAATGGGTATATCGAGTCAAGGAGGAACATGACGGTTCCAAGAGGTACAAGGCAAGACTTGTAGCCAAAGGCTTCCAGCAGAAAGAAGGAATCGACTACACCGATATATTTTCACCGGTTGTGAAACTGACTACCATTCGGTCAGTTTTAAGCATTGTTGCAGCAGAAGACTTGCACCTTGCACCTCCATGGTGATCTTGAGGAAGAGATATACATGCAGCAGCCGGAGGGTTTCTCAGAAAATGGAAATGAGAAGCTCGTGTGTAAATTGAAGAAGAGCTTGTATGGATTGAAACAGGCTCCAAGGCAGTGGTATAAAAAGTTTGACAGGTTTATGCAGACAAACAACTATTTCAGATGCAATGCTGACCATTGCTGCTACTTCAAAAGATTTGAGTCCAGCTATATTATTTTGCTACTTTATGTCGATGACATGTTAGTAGCAGGATCCGACATGGGCGAAATCAGAAAATTGAAGAAGCAACTGTCGAGTGAGTTCGACATGAAGGACTTGGGCGCAGCAAAGCAGATTCTTGGGATGAGAATCAACAGAGACAAGCCAAATGGTACTTTGCAGTTATCTCAGGTGGAGTACATTGGGCGTGTTCTGAAAAGGTTCAGCATGAGTGATGCTAAGGCAGTTAGTACACCTTTGGTTAGTCACTTTCGACTATCCAAGGAACAGACACCCAAGACGGAGGAAGAAAGGAACTTCATGGCTAAGGTTCCATATGCCTCAGCCATTGGAAGTCTCATGTACGCCATGGTTTGCACAAGACCAGATATTGCTCATGCAGTGGGAGCTGTGAGCAGATTCATGACTAATCCTGGAAAGCAACACTGGGAAGCAGTCAAGTGGATACTAAGGTATCTACGAGGCACCACTGAAAAATGCTTATGTTTCAGAAAAGGAGAATTGAGACTACAAGGCTTTGTAGACTCGGACTTTGCTGGTGAGGTAGACAATAGGAGGAGTACTACCGGTTACATCTTCACGGTGGGTACTACAGCAGTTAGTTGG
>BRYF01000023.1:3756087-3758587 GCA_030159135.1 Actinidia polygama | reverse complement strand
TTATTTTGTTCTAAGAGGAAAACACGATCTTCATACTCTCATTTTCTCCAATGTACTTTTATTTTTGTCTTTATTAGATAAAATTATATTTATGTTTTTATTTATAGTTAAAATATTTGAACAAAAGTAATTTAAAAAGTATAACTCTGAGGTATTTTCGTATTTAGGTAATTTTACATAAAAAAAAATAGAGAAAGAGAAGAAGGGGTTGCAGAAATCATTACGCTATATTTTAAACAAAAAATCGAGTTTTCATCCATAAATAAAATATGAATATAAAAAAATTAAAATAATTTTAGATAAAATTAATGTTAAATTAGAAATTAGTTGTTATTTTGTGCTAGTATATGTATGGGTGATATGCACACTTATTTTGGTTTAAGAATATAAACTTAGATAAAAAAAATAAAAATTCACCTCAAATAAACTCATATACAGTCACATAAATTTACCCATAACACATCCAAACAAAATCTAGAATCTTGTAACAAAAATTCACTAAAAAAAATATTATTCCAAACAAGGCCTAAGGTGTTGATTGATTCTTGTACCAAATTGGTGAGGATTGGGCCAGGCCTCCTTCTTTCTTGTGTAAGGCTCAGGATTGGGCTTCATAATAAATATTTTTTATATTTACATTTTGGGTAATGGTTTCTTATTTATTTTTTTTTGGTTTTTGAGTTCTTTGTATTTAATGGTATTTTTTCGTGATAAAAAATTATACTTTTTTGATTTCTCTTAAAAATATATTTATTTTTATCTAATTCGGAAAAAGTTACTAAAGCCAAAAGAAAGCATTTTAGATTTTTTTTTGGATAAAAATAATTTTTTTGGAGTACGTGGTGAACTTTTTTTTTCGAATTAGATAAAAAAAATAAATTTTCAGATTAGAGAGGAATCGAAAAAATATAAAATTTTGATCAAAAAGCATAAAAAAATCACTAAATATTTAAAAACTCAAAACCCAAAAAGTAAAAAATAAAAAAAAATCCGTAGCGGTAGTAGGGACCACGTGTTGGGTGTAGTGAGAAACAAGATTTGTCCACTTAATCTCTTATGTGGCGGTATTATACTATCTAAAGAAAAAACTCACACACTCATATGTGTCCACTTAATCCCTTATTGTGCTCTATTTTATTGGCATGCCATTTAGGTCTAGTTTTTATTTTATTTTTAGATTTTTGAACTGATTTGGTTTTCGAATTTTTTATTTTTATTTTTAATGAACTATTTTAATCATTTGAATATATTTTTATATTTTTTCGGTTCGTCTAAACGAGAGGAGTCTGAAAACGTAACAATTTTTACCTAATTTGAGAAAAAAATTACTAAAGGAAAAAAATATTTTTTGCTCAATAAAGTTGCTAATTCGTCTTTAGTTGATTTTTTCCCTAAATTTGAATAAAAAATATACAATTTTCAAATTTATCTCATAAAAAAATATCAAAAAATTCAAATTTCTAATCAAACAATAAAAAAAACTCACTAAAATAGAAATTAAACAATCTAACAGCTAAAAAATCTCAAAAAAAACAGCATACGAAACAGGGTCTTAAGAGTAATATTTAAGAGAGAGAGAGAGAGAGAGAGAGAGAGAGAGAGAGAAGGTGTGAATGGGGGAGACGTGCAGGGAGGACTGCAGTTCATCTGTGTGCCACTGCAACTGCATGCATAGCTTTTGTATTATTGGGAGCAGAGAGAGAGAGAGAGAGAGAGAGAGAGGGAGAGAGAGAGCAGGCATTTATAAACATTTGCTTTCATCACTGCTACTGTACATAGCTCGCACCCACCCCTTTTCTTTTCTTTACTTTTTCTGGGGTTTTAATAATGGTCCCTCCCTTCTCTCATTTAACACTATCCACCCCACACTACACTTAAATCATTCAAGAAAAGGACTCCCATAAAAATAAAATAAAATGAAAAAGAGCAAATCAAGGGATTCAACCTCTTCTATTATAAAGAAAATATTTCACATGGAAGGAATCATGGGGGAAAGCAATGGAAAATTTGTTTTATTCAATTTTCAGAAACAGTTTTGTAACACAAATTTTTAAAAATAAAAAATTAACATATTTGTATATTATTCTATCATTTTTATTGGAAATGATTTTTTCATAGTTGAAGATATATTTTTACTGTTTGCTAAAAAAATGCGTTCTTTTTCAAAAAAAAAATCATACAATAGTTTCAAAATCCGCGAATTAAACAATTTTTTAAAAATTATTCTGCAAAATTAATTCTAAAAACAATAACCAAAAGGGTCATAATGGAAATATTTTTAAAAAGACCGCATTTTTTTAGCAAACATTAAAAAAATATATTCAACTACTTAAAAATTATTTTCACAACAAAAAACAAGTAATATATTAATATGTTAAATATTTTTTATTTTTAAAAGTCACGTTGCAAAATTGATTTTGAAAACTGAACCAAAAAGATTTGGATACTGCTGTCCGCACGATTCCTTCCATCATTTTTATCCTACATTCTATACAAGTAT
>BRYF01000023.1:3696087-3701087 GCA_030159135.1 Actinidia polygama | reverse complement strand
TAAAATAATTATAAAAAATAAATAAATTTTAGATCTCCCTAAATCATTTTGGAATTAATACAAAATTGGCATTAAAATTAAATATTTTTATATCTGATCAAAATGATAGGTACTTCAAAGTGGGCTGACTATACTGGGTTGCTAAGTGGCCCAGCCAAACATTGTTATAATTCCAAGCGAATAGAGTTTAGAGAATGGAAAATAGAAATCTTTTGAGTTCATCTCTCTCTCTCTCTCTCTCTCTCTCTCTCTCTCTCTCTCTTATATATCATAAATCAAGCCCTAACTTTATAACACTAGCTAAATTTAAGGTTTGACACAAATTCTATTTCTATTTATGGACCAAAAATAATTTTAATTTTTAAAAAAATAACTGATTCTTTAAAACTTACGTTTAAAACTGAACTTCTGCATTTAAATAATAAATTATTAAAAAAATTTAACAATATCAAACACCCTGTTGTGCCTAATAAAGAGAGTATACATTCTCCCTGACTGGACATGTCTCCTACTATGAGAAAGTTAAAGGACTTTCTATACATGGCAAAAAATTCGTCCAAAGAATTGGGATGTCCAAAAAGTTTATTTCAAAAGCAAAAAATGTAACAGAACAAATCCAACAGTATATTATTTAGTTTGTTTATCATATAAAAGTGATAACAAAAGAGATTTAAAATCAAGTCAATTATGAATTGAACTCGAATAACTTGAATTTTTTAAACATATCAAGTTTATTAAGTCGAGTGATAAATTTAAGGATCGTCAATGAGCCGGGTCAGGCCGTCTCAGACCATTTTTTGTCAGGTCAAGCTGAGCTCAATGGGTTTTGATCGGTCAACGGATCAGGACAGGCCCATCCATGAGCCTAAAAGATGAGACCCAAGTCTTGTCCATGGGCCGGGCCCACGAACCTTTAAATATTTTTTTTAAATATATTTTATTCTAAATTAAAATATTTAAAATATTAAAGATGAAAAAATTAATGCATAATTACATAAAATCATCTATATATATTGATTATTTACATATAAAAATATTATAAGAAATTAATGCATTTGGGCCGGGCTACGGGCTTCAAATTTGGGCCTAGCCCTCTAAGCCATGAGCCGACCCATGAGCCTCGGACTTTTTGATGACCTTTAAGTAAATTGTTCAACATTAGTTTATAAGATTAACGAGTTTTAAAATTATATTTAAGTTTAATTTCTTTATCAAGCGAACCGATCTGATCGACTTAACTTTTTGCATAAGTTATATGCTCAGCGAACTTTATAAAATGAACGATAAAAATAGATCAATAACAAACTCATATAAAAAACATTACGAAATTATAGTAACTTGAGAATCCAAATACACCCATCGTCTGACGTGGGTGATTGTTAACAAAACCGTATTCTTTAATTACAATGTGTGGGTATACAATTCAATCTCATGTTTATTATGTTAATCAAGGGGACAAAATAGCTCTCGAAGAACAAGTGTCACTTTCCATAACGTACAAGCAGCTGCGAAAGTTGTACGTTTTGCTCTGGAAAGAGCCAAAAAAACTGCTTCCAGACTTCTGCCTGCCACTCTCTAACCAGAACAATTCCAATCTCCACCAGCTTAGTTGAGAACTGACTATGTGACGTGATTTTAGTTAGGTTACTATCACTATTGATCCTATAGTTTAACTAATATTTTATTTTAGTCCTTATAATTCCAATCTGAACAATTAAAACCTTGTTATTTCAATCAAGTTTCAATATAGTTCCCTGATAATACCTGTTTAATTGGACAAAACAATAGTACGCGAGACTTGAATGGCTATTATAGGAAATCAAACTAATGGTGGTAAAATTACTCTCTAAAAATAGTCATGTGAATTTTATGTGATTGCTTTCCATACATATTATTAACAGGTATTAAACCCGACTACATTGGACGAGATCGAGAGACTATAAGGATCTAATTATTTAAATTGAAAATATAAGTAACAAAGTATAACTTTTGTCAGCCCAATTTTGGGCTACAAAAATTTAGTTGTTATGCCTTTTATTTGATTTTTTTAGTGATTTTTTTATCATACCAGTTATTCTTAATTAGAGGAGTCTTAAGATATAAATTTTTTTTATTTAGTAATTTAAAAAAAATACTAAAGACAAAAAAAATAGCTATTTTTTTATCTACAATATAATTTTTTCTAAATTTGAATATTTTTTTATATTTTTAGATTATTCTAAACAAAAAAATATAAAGTTATGGTTATGCAATAAAAGAAAATCTTAAAAAACATAACAGAAAAAAAATCTCAAGGAAACTGCAGGGGAGTGGGGATTATAGGAAATCAAGTGTAAACACTGGCGTTTATCTGGTGATAGAAGGCTAGTACTAGTAGTCGTACCTACGCGATAGGAACAATGAGAAAGATCTGTCGGAGCTATTCCGAGACAGCTCTCAGTCGGTAAAGTTAGTGACTAAAAAAATAAGAGATTATTGACCCTGTACGGAGAGAGAGAGAGAGAGAGAGAGAGAGAGAGAGTTGTGTGTAGAAAAAATTGCATACTCGTGAGAAATAAATGGTATGACTTTTGATAATGCAGCTCAGCGCGTACCTAAATATTCCGAATGCTATGTCAGTGAAAAGGTGAATGACCGAATCACATACCCTAAGGCATGGCTGTTAGCTAGCGTGTCATATCCTCGCCGTGTACGTTACTTTTTTATCCTGATGTGCCTCGCAAATCTCTGCCTGTTAGAATACATAGATCGAATTTACGCATGAAGATACCGACTGAATTTGCTATAAAACGATAATCCAAAAACAATAATAAGCTAAGTTCACCGAAAACTAAAACATAATATTTTATCCTCCACCAAAACCTACTCTAGACCGGGCCACGAACTGCATACAATGGAAAATGCTATAGGAAACAAAATTTGTATGTCAATTTTGCTAACGTGTGTTCACGTGCCATTGAATAATAATGATGCATGTAAATATCTGCGTAAATACTATTGAAACTTGAAGAGTGTGCACCAGCCTTTGTCTAGAACCAAAAGTAAATTTACCCAACGACAGCGACGTCTTCTTCCAAATCTCTCTCTCTCTCTCTCTCTCTCTCTCTTAATTGGGGTAAAGCAATGGCGACGCCTGTAATAGAATTGTGTCACTGTCGGATCCGGTTTTGGGGTTGACTTAGTCTCCTAAAACACTGTAACTACTTAGTGTTTTTAAATGAGTTTATTATTAGATTATATTTATAATTTGAGCTGATTAATTTATAAAAAAAATCATTTAACATATGACTTATATAAAAAATAAAATCTTTTAGACATCAATGATCGAATGTTATTTATTTTCTAGTATACTCAAATATCATATCTGTCGTTTAATTATTTTAAAACAAATGTATTTAGATAATGTAACTATTAATATTTACTTAATTTTTTTATACTATCAACTAACGATATAAATAATTAAAATAAATATAAATTTCCTCAGACTCCATCTATTGGAGCCTATCATTGTCGGTATCAGAGCAATCGCTGCCCCCCGGACATTAATTTCCTTGTGCTCAGAGGTAAAATCTTCGTTTCAGAGGTAAAAGAAGATGGTGTCAAAATGTCATCAATGGCGTGTACGTCCTCCCTTATAGGACTCTATATATATAGTATATGCACCTATGTACATATATATGTATATATATATATATATGTATGTATATATACATACTCCTACGTACTGTATTAGTGAGTGAGCGTTCACTTACGTACGGGGAGCGGCGTGCTCGTCAGACTAAAGTTATCAACTTATCACTACTCAATTCCACTGTAGATAGAGAGAGAGAGAAGATTTACAAAACAAACCCTATTCTTTCTTCTTTGTCGCCTATACCTGTAGCTGTGAGGAAAACGTTAACCATGACCCATTGTAAAGTCTATGATAATGGATATTTACTTATTTAGTAACGTTTTTATTTTTTATTTTTTATTATTATTTATTTATTTATTGTAAAATAAAAATTATAAATATATTTGTCTTCACTTATTTTTAAACTATTTTAAAATAAAAATATGGTAACTGTGGTGGCGGCAGTGTGGTGGAGACAGAGATTGGCGGTGAAAGTAGAGACGGAGATTGTGGCAGTGGCGACGACAATGGTGGAGACGGAGATCACGGCAGTGGCAGTGGTGGAGATATGGCCCGCGTGGCGGCCGCAGTGGAGACATGCATGCTTGAATAGTACTATATCCGAAAATAAATTTTTGTAAACAAATGAAAACTTACGTTTTGTTGTTTTAACTATTTTAAAAATAATTACTATTGTGGTAGGAAACTGGGGCGATCAACCAGCAGTTAATATTGCTCTGTTTACCTCGGTGCTAGACCTCAGCAACAACGGGGTGACCTGCGCACCAATGAACAAATGGAAGAGCTAGGCGACAACGGGGTGAGACCGCTCAAAACCCCTCCGACGTTCGAATCAGACCTAGGCGACGATAAGTTAAGCAAAATGGGAGAGCAGAGAGCTATCAATGTATATGAGCGATAATTCAATCATACCTCTGGTGATAGGGGAGCGACCTTTATATATGAGTAGAATATAGATTCGTGTGAGGATATTCAAGCGAGATGTTCGGAGAGCTATGTATGAGAAGTATATCCCCAACATACCGAAGTGATGATAGAAGACTGTCATTTAGAGAGCCATCCGCAAATCAAAGGAGCTACGAAAGGAGTTTGGTAGAAGTAGTTCCCTTGTTAGACGGAATCCCTGTGGAAGCGGACTGTAATCAGATAGAGGATTGACTAAGAATGTAATACCCCGAACCGCGAAAAAAAATATTAAATTTAATTTAAATACAATTAATATTTTTGTAGTCAATTTTAAAATTTGGGAGAAAACAAAACACAATAATTTGACACGTTGTGGACATGCGGGTGTGTGTGTTAGGGTTGTTGCTGTCAAACCTAGCCTAATAAAGCCAAAGTACAAATTTCTAACTCAAATTATAAA
>BRYF01000023.1:3691087-3693587 GCA_030159135.1 Actinidia polygama | reverse complement strand
TGTCAACTGTCCACTTGTCCATTGTCTAGTGGATATAGATAATAGTCACTTTTTTATTATTGTAATCCCAACCGCGTCGTGATTAATTGGCTAAAAATATATTATTGAACGTGGAAATCTTATAAAAATATGTGAAAAATGTATAAATAGTAAATAAATAATTTGAAGGTTGTTAGCAAAACCATTTCTCTGTTTCAAGATAAGATGAAAATGTGAAAAAGATAAATTGATTGAAGTTCACTAAATACCCCTTTTTTAATGTGTTTTGGGGAGTATAAGTGTTTTTTTTTTTTGCCTTCAGTAATTTTTTTCTCAAATTAGATGAAATTTTTTATATTTTCGAACCCATTATCCAAGGAAATTCGAATAAGTGGGTGTTTTTATAATTATTTTTTAAACAACTTTTCAACTTCTAGCTATAAAAAAATACATTTGAAATGTATTTGATTGCCTTTTTTAAGAGAAAATAAGTTTTTTTTGATTAAATAGTTATTTTTTAAAATCTACATAACCCACGCATCTCATCCTGTTTCTACGGTTCTACCTATTACTCATATATAAAGGTAAAATAACAAAATATTCATGTTTGTTTTACTTAATTACAAATATTTATTAATAAATAATAAATCAGTCTGACTCTTTTTTTTTATCATTCTCTCTTTATATATATATATATTGAAGACTGACCCCCACAATAAAATCACTTTCCCTTCGTCGTCATCTACTATATCAGACTGTCAATAAGCCGCGTACCACCCGTTTAATAATTTTTTTTGTTAAATTTTCATGAAGATATAATGTTTTTTGCTTGGTAATATATTTTTAATTGAAAAAGTTAAATATATTTATTTTTCAATTAAATGAATGGTAAAGGCGTTATAGATAAATTTATAATAAAATTTTATTTTATATTTTTTTAGCGAACAAAATCCAACTGCTTAATTTCATGATGCTACATCAATTGCAAATACTTTAACAACTTTTGTTTAATATCCAAAATATATAATCTATATAGTATAAGCGGAAAGTTATTTTTCCCTAGGTATAAACTTCTGATAAAACAGTTAAAAAAAATTACTAAATAAAAAAATTCAAAAAAAATCACCCCAAACAGGACCTAAAGCAGCTAAATCGATGGGTAGAGTACCAACAGGCAAAAACTATATTGTTATTTGTAAAAAGCATGCTGTGAATGTATATATTTAGATATAAAAAAAAATTGCATTACCACTCCAACAGATTCATACGAAAACACGACCCTTATGAGAGCATCTTAATTGTATATGTTAAAAAATTATTTTCTTTTTATCTTAATTTACCTGTTTAGTAAAAATATGAACGTAATTATGTCTAAAAATCCGTTTATACTTGCAATATTTTTAATGCATAAAATAAATATTTATATAAATTAACTTACGTAGAAAAAAACGAGTTCAAACCAAGAAAAGGAGTTTCAAAATTAATAGCTTAATTTGATTTTGAAAATATTTAAAACAATTTTTTGGGTGCTTTCTATAAATTAGGAGAGAGAGGGGCGGGGGAGCTCCTCACACACATCGAAATCCTGAGTTTTTAAAGGCGGCGCCGTAACTGGGACTGGTCATCCCAAGCCACAGGCTTTTGCTGCTGCACTCACTGTGCCTAATGTAACGCAATCAAAACAATAGCCCTCGTCCCTCTCTCTCTCAACCTCTGTATACATATCAATTGTATTACACGAGTACGTGAGTATAGTAAACGATTATGAATCGATTTTTACCTACTCAAAAGTAATTATTTTAGCAGAAAAGATGATTCAACCTAGGGATGGCAATTTGCCCCGTCCCGCCATTCTCTGATCGGGCTAAATTTTTGGAAATTTTTCGGAGATCGGGGCAGGGATCGGGGCTAAAAAAAAAATCAGGAACGGCCCAAAAATATTAAAATTAAAAATAAAGGGTACATAATAACAAATGATCAAAGTGAAGGGTGCAAAGTGAAATTAACCCTACTATATATATATATATATATAACTATAACTAAAATCACCGCCACCATTCCACATCGTCTGTTTTCATAGAGAGAGAGAGAGAGAGTCTAGGCGAACTGGCGGAGGCCGGAGGGTGCGATTCAGGCGCCGAAGGTTTCATTTCAATCGATTCAGGCGGTGGAGGGTTCGATTCAGGCGCCGAAAGGTTCGATTCAGGCGAAAGAGGCAGCGTTTGGGCTGGGACGTTGCTCCATAGACCTTAAGGTATCAGATCTAATCTTGAAATCTCTGATGAATAATTTTTTTTCGGGGTTCGAATTCGGGGAGGGAATCCCCAGTCCCCGACTGGGGATGGGGGGTATAACAAAATCCTCGACAGGGGTCGAGGCGGGGATCGGGGATAAAAAAAAAATCAAAAATTGGGGATACCAACCTCCGGCCCCGCCCTGCCCCATTGCCATCCCTAATTCAACCTGAACTAAATATGTCGTCGTATTGTTCATGATATGCCCATGTTGTCAAAATCTGAGA
>BRYF01000023.1:3653587-3656087 GCA_030159135.1 Actinidia polygama | reverse complement strand
AGTTCCCTAACTCTCCCATAATCGCACACCCATGTGCAACAAAAACAACCCTCCTACATAAGATCCACTGTTCTAAGAGTCTCGACACGCACCAACGACTCAATGATTTCTCTTCCCTCATACCCATTTCTTCTCTTGTTAACTGGATCGACAGACAACTATAACATGAGAGAGAGATGCCTTACTGATTTCGGTGATGCCTGAAACGGACAATGAGAAAGAGAGTGGAACAAAAAGAGACCGTGTCTTACGTTGACCATAACCCTGCCAGGCATAGTCCTCCACTTATCGGATCGGGGTTTTCTTTTACCTGAAAGAAAAAATAGGAATCATTTTCTATAAAGTTGGTTGGTGAACAAACCCATTTGTCGAACTGGTAGGAAAAAAATTGAAGACATATAAAGACAACTTACATTTTGCACAGAAGATGAATACGGAACAATGGTACATGCTGAAGGGCACACAAATATGAATGCTGAAAAATGCAGTGAAAAGTCCTTTTAAAAAAAATAACACTAATCTTTTGTGAAAGGTAGAAATCTAATTATATGACTTCTGAAAGAAAATATAGTGTATAAATCATTCTAAATGCCTATGATAGATGCCTCACCAAATGGGATCATGTGATCGGTTGGATGCCTTGCATCAGTGAGTCAACTACCTTACACTTGCCATATTTCCTTGCCCCATTTTGTTTACCACATGGTGTGGCAAACTCACAACCATTGAAGATTAGTGGAGCTCATGTAGGACCCATGGCACCCATGGTTGTGGTTGTGTCACATCGGATGGTCACCAAAATGTGATTAAAAAAAGGTGATGCGAATAGAATGATTGCTTTATAATTACCTTTCTCTCTCTCTCTCTCTCTGCAATGCATTCAAATGCCACAATTGTCATGTCTGGCCACCGCCCAATGATGAATGAAACTCTGGGAATATCTTTTATACTGCAAAACAAGCAATAATGACTTTCAATAGTATCAAGTTTAAATCACCATTCAGAATGTTTACGGACAATTCATAACCTTTCTCTATTCTCTTTCACAATTTTATGTGCCCTCTTGTATTCTCCAAGTAGCCTATAAAATGTAATGGCAAAAATTAGCCAACTCACAAATGATCGAAAAAAAATGCTAATATAAAGATCGAAGCCAAATATCTTAACATAAAATAGTAGTTCTTTTTTACTTTTTTTTAAGTAATTAGTGCATTAAAGTCAGACGAATAATTTGAGTAAATTTTGTCAACTAGAAAACCTATCATTGCTGCTCAAGCCCCAACAATCGAAACCCTTAGTCTGTTTCCAGGGATGGTTGGAAGCACATATGGAACAGGGAGCAAGAATATAGGTCCTATCATGTTCAAGTAATTGAAATATGTTAGTGCCACAAACAACAATTATTCATCCATAAGCAAAGATTAAATCCAAAGCAATGAGTGCAATAGATCTCTCGAGCCATACCAAGAATGTAAAACATACATAACTGTCCAAAGTTTGGCTAGACTATCACATATGCGCATGTGTACGCTACAAAATTGCACCTCATGAGATTCTTATTTCTCATGGTCACCCTATCTGCCAAGGCTCGAGAAAATGTTTTTGGGACACAGTATGAGATCATCATGTACGTTGTGCTTTGCCTTTAAATCATCTTGAAATGTATGCAAAATGATGAATCAGGACAACAATACAGGAAAAGGCATCACAAACTCAAGCTTTTCCAGTTGTTACTTGTTCCAAGTACGAGGAACATATGACCCTTCCAATCCCAACTTCTTGGACACATGGGAATGCACCTTAGATGAAATAGAAACCATTCCATGAATCAATGACAGTCAAAACGGAGACTTTAGAACAAAATATAATTAAAATTATAGCATCTTCTCCTCATTTTATAGTTTGCTATATATCCTTCCACATTGTAACTAAAGTAAGTCTCCGGTAATTCGGAGTAATGTCCTTTTACATACTGGAATTGGGTATACATGCTGCTCATGAAATAGTACATATGGTGCATACCAGACTTGACTTTTAGGAGACTGGCTTCCAATTGCTGGGACAAATGAACTTCGTGGAATAAACAAAACAAACTGCTTGTCTTTCCACATCCTTTTAATTCTATTTAAAAGTATTCAAGTTTCATTTAACACAAATGAATAGGTTTATCTCATTTCCAACATGAAAACTGATTGGGTATCTCTTTGGGTATAGATAAGGATGGCTGACAGAATCAATTTAAGGAGGGCTAACAAGAGTGATTAAAGTTTAAAATACAGTTCTTACCATCAAGCCATACCAAGAATGTAAAACATACATAATATTCCCATGTGTGTCTAGATTATCATGTGTGTGTGTGTGTGTGTGTTAGAAAATTGCTCCTCTTGAGATTCTTATTTCTAATGGTTACTCTCTCCGCCTCTCCGCCAAGGCTCGAGAAAGTGTTTCTTTGGGGCTTGCTACCAAATCATCGTCTATGCAGAGCTTTGTCTTTACATCA
>BRYF01000023.1:3613587-3618587 GCA_030159135.1 Actinidia polygama | reverse complement strand
GACAGTTAATGGATTGGTGGTTTGAATGTTGGTTCCTGATTTCTTAGCAAAGGTGTGATCCAAAAAATTATGGGTGCTACCAGAGTCAATTAATATCTCCATCACATTTTTCTTAACTTGTCCCTTGATCCTCATCGTCTTATAAGATTGAATTCCAGATATAGCATGGACAGAAATTTAGAATTCCTCTTGTAGAAGTTCTGTTGGCATATCTTGTTGAGCTTCCTCATAGATCTCGTCCTCTTCCTCAGCTTCTAACATAAACAATTGCTTCTTTTTGCACACATGCCCTTTGTAATACTTCTCATCACAACCAAAACACAGCCCTTTTGATCTCTTGTCATCAAAGTCCTTTTGTGTTAATTTTCGAATTGGTTGCCCCAATTCTGAAATCTTGGGAGTATTTTCATAAAACTTTTGAGGATGTGTGATGCAGTGACTCAGAGGCCCCTATCGCGAGCTCAGAGGCCGTCGGCCCATTGGCGCCCAGGCATGGCCCAGGGCATGGCCCACCGCTTTAATCAGGCCTGCAGACCGATATCCCCAACCCTTGAAAGGGATGTTGATGCCAGGATTTGATACCTAGACATCCTTTGTGAACGTTTAAGTTCACAACCATCATACTGCAGTATGATGGTTGTGAACTTAAACGTTCACAAAGGATGTCTAGGTATCAAATCCTGGCATCAACATCCCTTTCAAGGGTTGGGGATATCGGTCTGCAGGCCTGATTAAAGCGGTGGGCCATGCCCTGGGCCATGCCTGGGCGCCAATGGGCCGACGGCCTCTGAGCTCGCGATAGGGGCCTCTGAGTCACTGCATCAATGTGGTAGTTGTGGACTAGGTTTGGGAATGAACTTGTTCTTCTTAGTGATGGCCTGTATAGTCTCTTCTTGCAATCTTGCTAAACTCATAGCCTGCGCAATATTCTTTGGTTGGAACATTTTAACTCCTGCTAATACTTCTTCTTAGAGTCCACTGATAAAACAGCTGACAAAAAATTCCTCTGAAAGCCCATGGGTTTTATTTGCCAATTCTTCAAATTTTTCTTGATATGTCTTCACTGAACCCCATTGTTTGAGTTTAGTTAACTGTCCCAATGGATCTTCATATGCATTACTTCCAAATCGCATCAATAAGACCCTACAAAATTCTTGCCATGTTCGTAAATTGTGTGATTTTTCAAACCACCTAAACCAAGTCATAGCTTTGTCTTCCAAATGCAAAGAAGCTAATCTCAACTTTTGATTATCATCTGTAGCATTTAATTCGAAAAACTTTTCACATTTGTAAATCCAAGATTCAGGATCCTCCCCAAAATATTTTGGAAAATCCAATTTCGGTTGGAATCCCCTTTGATTCAAATAAGGATTTTGTAACAATGGAGGTGATTGTGCAGGAATTGTAGAAGGAGTTGATACCTTCTCAGAGAGACCATCATACTTCGAATTCAGAGTTGTAATTAGTTGCGTAAGCCCATCAATCGAGTTTTGTAACCCTTGCAGTAGTCCAGTGTGGTGTTCAATCTTTTCAGTATTTCTTTTGATGGAATCTTCCATTCGCCTCACATCCTGTGAACGAGTTCCTTCTGCCATATTCATCCACAGTCAAGAATCGTGTGCTCTGATACCACTGATAAGTTCCCAGTAATTCTTTCACAGAAAATTGAAATTGAAACAATTGCAAGCTGGTATTTTATTAAAGATTGGTAAGAATTCAACAATGGAGGATGGAGAATTGATAAAGGAAAATAGAGAGAAAAGATAGAGAGGGAAATAGACAGAGAAAGATATTCAGCAACAACCTGCCCTCTCCCACTTTCCCCCGCCTCTTTTGTAACCAATTTCTAACTAATTTGCACCCTTCCCTGCTTCAGCAACAGAAACAACAGAAATACAAAATGAATTACAAAATACACCCTTTCAACTTTGAGAAATGACACATTAATCCATGTGCTTATCAGTCTAACTAACTAAGGAGTACAAAACAATAACTAGAGAGAGAAGTCTACCAATTACCATAGGTGGCCTGAAACCCTAGATAGAAAGTCGCCGGATGAACCCTGTTTTGGTCTTTTCTGCCGCTGGTTGCTCTGGCTCTCTGCCGCTGAAAAAATCGCCAATAAGAGAACTACTAAACTTGTGCGAATAGGCCTCTATAGAACCCTAGATCCACCGAACCACTCACCGCATGGCTCTTAAGTCTGTTACGAAGACAATTACGAAATATATTCCTTCAATAATAATTATAAACAGCGTCACCACGAATCTAAAATTACATAATAACCCGTATAGAAACCGACGAACCATTAAAATGTCTATAGAGAACTAATTCCATTTTTTTTTAAATCAGTTGATAAAAATCCTGGGTATTACATTCATGTCATTCTAATTAACATAATAGTAATGTTATAACATATTTCAATTCCAATTCCACGAGGATTAGTAGTTCCATGGGAATGGATTAACAATATTACGTCCCTATTCTTAATCTTTTATTTTTTTTTGGATTAGCAACTACTTCAAAGTTTAATTTTTGCAGGAGAATATGATTAAAGTAAGTCCCACAAGACTAATAATTTAATCTCATCTTCAAAATTTGTTATCAAACGTGGCCAATAAAAAATAAGATTTCGAGAATAGAATCAAGACAAAGAGTCTTGCAAGTTTTGCGAGGTAGGAGGTGGGTGACGAGCGATTACAAACTCTAGTTGGTTTTAGAGTTTCTGACTGGTTGGGTGGAGGGGAAGGGACTAGTGCGTTTTGAGGAAGAGAAATGTTATGTTGATCATATGTTTTGAACTTTTTTTTTTTACATTCTGATGGGATAGTGGTCCCGCAAATCAAAGAATTATATTTAAAAGTTATAGATTATGCAACATTAGATGATAAATTAAAATAATAAAAATAAAGGGTAAGCATATTATTTTTGTTTGAGGAATAAAGGTTTGGATTTTCTCCTTAATGTTCATTTTTGTAAGGGGCAGAATTGTAATAAAAGAAATTTTCTTTTTTAGGGTTTCAAGAGATCAAAATAGTCTGCATTTAGTAGTTTTCAAAACCTCTATTCTCCCATGTGTGACAATGTGAATTCAAAATTGTGAGATGAAACAATGAATAGTGTTAATAAACACTCGTATTTGTTGAATCAATTAATGTGAATTGGGCGTGTTCCATGCTCTAGAGTCTATGCAGCCAAAGCGTGTCCCAATGTATATTTCTGACAATCTTCATTGATGGAATTGGAAAGTTCCTTTCACATAGGGAATGATGTAACCATTGAATTAATGTGTTTCTTCAACAAGTGGAAAAACATGTTTTATTACTATTTCCCGATGCATAAAAAAACAAAAAGAAAAAGAAACAGGTTTTACTAGAGGAAATATTAGATAAATTGGGAAAATTATTGTTGTGCCCATGATTAAATTATATAATTATGATATTAACACACATTTGTACAAACTCTTTTACATGAAATGTGTATAGTTCGCAATATGAAAATAGGTTTCACACATCTTATGCGCGAGAATTTGTATACGTGTGTAATGACGTTTGTGTGTTTATATATTTTATTTAAAGCATTTATAGACACAAGTGTACACATAGGATATGATGTATATATGGAGCCCACCTATCATGTGTATGGCCCATCTTTCTCTCTCACACCCACAAATCACACACAAGCCCACCTAGTGGTTGGTATTGGTGGCAGCGACAACTTGCTTTATAATTGAAGTGGTGAGGAAAGAAATACTGTGGAATAAACCTTGTTCAATTTCGATGGTTTGTGTTGCTCTTGCCATTAAATCTCATTAATTATGTCATGTGCCAAACTCATGGCATTTTTCATCAAAACCCTAACTGATGGCTGACAGAAGGTCTTCAGTGCAAAAGCTCGGATACGTTAAGATGGTTAAGTGTCTGAGTTTAGACATTAGGGACAAAACTCGGAACCTTTCACAGTTTAACAGGGTTTACTGTAATTTACCCAATTGTTAAAAACTATTCAATCATTTTCCTAACTATGCTTAAACTAAATCCACTCTCTCTCTCTCTCTCTTCAAAGTTCCTAAAACTTAGGAAGAATTGAGGACCACTCCAATTAAGTTCTTCTGTTTACTTATTAAGTACTACTGCTCTGGCACATAGCATAGCATAATCAGGGGTGGTCCCAAGGGGGGTGGGGGCAACCTTTGAAAAAAAAAAAAAAACCAAAAAATAATTTTTTTAATATATTTTCTGTTAGGTCTGACTATTTTGCTAAAGCTAGCGCCCTTTAATTTTTTTTTTCTTCTGAAAGATACATTGAAAATGTATAATTTGCCCCCCCTCAGCAAAATTTATGCGATAACATTCACGAGCATGTAAGTCTTGGTATGGGCATTTATATTAGCTGACTCACAAATATGACATCTAGTGAAACTTTTCTATGGCATAACCACAATGAATTTCACATGCGATGCCAAAGTGTATTTAATTTCTCTGCAGAATTATTTAATTGTTATGTTATAAATTATTGTGGTGTATAGTACCGGGTGTATATGTTAAAAATATTCTAATTACATTTACGGTGATTTGTTACACATGATTGTAACTTTGTTATAAGCTTGTGTGATGAAAAAAAATTACAACACTCGATATTTTTTTTCTGTTACGATTATGGTATTTGTTACGAAATATTACGTGCCTTAAATTCTCCCATGTTTGATTTCATGCTCTTAGAACATGTGAAACTCAAGAGATTGGCATTGTCAGCTTTCTTCCCAACAATAAAGATTCGAAGCTAACAATGTTTAATTTTTTTATTTTTTTTATTTTTTTTCCACCAAATCCTTAATCCAAACACTGCCTTAAAAGAAAGTTTGTTTACTCGAAAATGGTAAATTACATTTACACCTCAAATCTCATTTTAGTCCCTACACTTCAAATTGGGAATCGGAGTCCTGCAGGGAGGGGGCTCCCCGCAGGGTTGCGGGGAGCCAAAATGACGTCATTCTAATT
>BRYF01000023.1:3603587-3606087 GCA_030159135.1 Actinidia polygama | reverse complement strand
ATTTTTAGGTTTCCTTTTCTTTATTTGAACTCTATATTTGTCTTTATCAAGAAAAAATTATTTAAATGTCTTTCTATACTGTGAAAACATTTGAGTAAACGCAAGTGTTTCGGTGAACTCACCATGATGAAGACCATAAAGAGAGTGTAATTAAAGAAAAGTGGATTATAAAAATCCATACTCTTAAGTTTATTAGGCCTCATTTAGCTTTTGTTTTTTTAAGTAGTTATTTTTGTTTTGAATTTTTTTTCTTTAGTTTTTTTTTTTTATGTTTTGGTAAAAATATTTTACTTTTTCAATTAGTTTAAATAAAAGAATTAGAAAGTATGAATAATAAATTTGTTTTTGCTTGTTTGTTTTCAGTGATTTGTTTTTGAGTCCGATTTACCTTTTTTTCCTTCACTTTTTCAATTTCTTTATTCAAAAAGAATGGGTAAATATGTAAAAAAACTTAGGATTTGACTATGAAGACAAATTAAATCTTAAAGTTTTAATTGTAATAAATTGAACATTGTAGTTTTAATCTGAATAACAATTTAAACTATCTGTTAGTCTATGTCTACCTAGAGAAAATAAAACCAATTGGTTCGTGCCCAAAATACACGAAATTGACTTTGTATAAGGTTGTCCCTTTTTAAAGCTTAATCAAATTAATTAACAATACAAATTAGAGAGTTTAGGTGTTAAAGAGATCAAATTTGTAGTGAGAATTGTTCGATTAGGTTATAAAAATGGGA
Source organism: Actinidia polygama (assembly GCA_030159135.1). Taxonomy (NCBI): domain Eukaryota; kingdom Viridiplantae; phylum Streptophyta; class Magnoliopsida; order Ericales; family Actinidiaceae; genus Actinidia; species Actinidia polygama. The sequence goes on along the minus strand of BRYF01000023.1, from coordinate 3,605,350 downwards.
AAACACTTATACGACGTCTTTCAGTGCATTTTCGATAGGAAATCAATTAGTTCCGTTAACTCTAAATGGACGGAGACTAAAAAATAATTTAAATTATTACTGAATTAAATCTATAAAGTTTGATTTATTATAATTAAAACTGTAAAGCTCAATTTGTTTTTATAGTCAAACCTGGGTTTTTTTAACTTAATTTTCCCAAAGTTTTGTAAAGACAAATATTTACAATAAATTGCTTAAAACGCACGTGTTATAACATTTTGGAGTTGGCACTTCGGTGTCCGTACGCCTGGTCCGATATAATGACATGTAGCAGTTTCGTCAATAAAATGGACGATTGTTGCTGACTTGGGCACATTTGCGAAATATCAAATAGTTTAAGGACTAAATTGGGGGAGTCATAATATAATTTGGCTAAGGGAGCAAGTTGGATTGGACGGTCCAACTGAAAAGTTGTGGATTATTCCGATCTATCATCTTGTAGAATTCTCAAAATAAATCATTCATGCGAAAAATTAAGTTGAACATATGTCGATATCTTCTAGTCTGTTAGTTGGATAGGACGGCATAGTTGACAAGCTGTGGATTAATCCAAGCTGCACAGGTATAATGCGTTGCAATTTTCTGTCGATAAAATGGACGAATGTTGCATGCTTGGGCAAGTTAAGAAATATCAAATAGTTTAAGGACGAAACTAGAAAAATATTTTCTTTAAGGCTAAAGTGGGAGATCTATGGGACTATAAGGAGCAAACTGTGATTTCCCATTTATAGTAAATGCTTTAAGCCAAAAATTATCTGGAGCCTGCCTGGCAATGCACAATTAGTTGTCATTAATCGCCTTTTCCTTTAACGTCATCTCAATAAATGTCATCTTGGTAGTGAGAGGAGGGCTGCGTTACAATGAGTAAAATATTTATTTACTAATACTGTGTTTGATTTAGTGATTTGGTAGGAAAAAAAGGAGTTAATGAATTTAGCGGTCTAAATTTTTGTTTTTATGTTTTCTATCTTTACAATATTTTTCGTAAATCGTTCATCAAAGGGGTATCTGTCAAAACTTTTCAATCTTGGATTTAAGATTCTCGTATGTGGACTTTGTGCTATCTTGTTTGATACAACTTCTACTTCTGATTATTGACAAAAAATTATTTAAAAGCTAATTCTGAAAAGCTGTTATTTTAATATTGTTAAATTTACTTTCAAAAATTAACTTTTAATAATCTAAAAATCAACTTCATTTCGTAAATAGAATGAAGCCCTCATCCAATTTATGTAAATACAAACTTACAATATACTTTCATCTCAATTTATGTAAACTGAATAGTCCCTACCGAAACGCCAAGTTGGATTATTTGGTTAAATAAATTGAGATGAAAGTATATTGTAAGTTATATATTTACATAAATTGGATGAGGGTTTCATTCCATCTACGAAACGAAGATGAGGATTAAATTCTAAGTGTGCTTTTTCACGATACCACCAATGATGGAATATAATGTGATAATTCTAAAAATAACATTCGTGCATCATATTTGAATGTTATTTAATGAGACAACTTGAATGATTTAATTTTGAGAAAAACGACAATACTAACTGAAGAGAAATATCTTAGCGTGAATCTAGATCCGACAGTAATAATCAAACTTGAGAACAATAATACTTGTAATGATCGAGTAGAATGTGATAATTCTGAGAACAATAATACTTGTTGATTATATTTGCGTATCAAATTTAAATATTGTTGAATGTGATAACTTGAATGAT
>BRYF01000023.1:3568587-3576087 GCA_030159135.1 Actinidia polygama | reverse complement strand
CAACAAGTAAACTGTATTAGTCGTCGTCGTTAAGGACGACACACAAGACTGTTTAATTACAAGGACTGCATGCATGGCACTCTTAATTTAGCCATGAAATGTATGGCTTGTAATTATATGAACTCAATTGTGATATATACATTGTGGAAGGTGTAAGAGTGTACTGTTAACAGTGATTTTCTTGGTTTGTAAGATAAGAATATTTTGCTATCTCCTAATTTCTGGTTTGTAAATCAAAACATAATTTGATCTTTATGTGAAAGATCAAGAGTTTCTTTGTAAATAATATATGAAGTTTGCATGAGTGAAACTAAACCTTACTATATATTCCATAGCTATGGACCTTATATATAGTATTTTACGGAAAAACGTAAGAGTACACACCGTGGCTACTATAAAAATGTTATGACCGGTTGTGATATATGTTACGAGGTGTATGTTAAAAATAATTTGTTGCGCAATAGTGTAGTAAGTCTTACGACATTTTGTAATAAAGAAAAATTGTATTTTTTTTGTACGTTGTGTTTCCTCTTTTTAACGGTCCATTGTAGTGAATGTTACGATTCTATTGCCGTATGAAGGGAAGAAGGACATTGAGACTTGATCAAAAGTGTGAGGGGAAGACATTTCAAAGTGAAAGTAAAGAGTGTAAAGTGAGATAGAATGAAAAGTGTAGGGGTGGAAAGTGAGATTTACCTTTTTTCGTTTAAGACCAATGTGACCTACTTCGTGGCTAATGATTTTTTATCAAATTATTTTTTTATTATTTTTTTTATGTGAGTGATTTTCTTAGTGAGCCCGGGTACACGTGGACCTACTCAAGTCTGAACAGAAAACTTTAGCTTGGCTACGTACGGGACTAATTATTGAATTATAAAAAAATTGCCCTGACCCAAATTCGTTTTTTTTTTGAACGGCGAAGAAGAGAATTTCATTAGAAAAAGATAGGAGAATAGAATACAAAGAAAGAAAGAAAACAGGATGATAAGAAATCAATCACTTACAAAACAGAACCTACAACTACTAAACTACAAACTGAAAACAAACACAGCAAAAAATTCAAGCTTCATTTGGACAGACTGAAAGCCCCTCAACCAAAGCCTCCTGGTAGGATTACCATTGAGAACTTCTCAATTCAGATCTCTTGTATGAACAAAGAGAGGCGATGATGCTATGGGAATCACACAACACAGATAGGGCCATTTTAAGGCTAGCCAAGAAAAACGAACCATATCCACTTGGAAGTCTCTAGATCACCAAAATCAGCTTAGATACTGGGAACTACTCTTAATTGAGAACTGAACTCAACCTAAATATGATGTTATTCATTGTTAAGTCCCTTCCCTCCTTGCTTGATGATACCCAAATTCGTAAATGCTATAATGAGCAATATCTTCAACGAACCTCGATTTTTCACACCTTAAATTTTGGACTATACAATGCCGTTCATTTGACATTGGGCTTTATCAATGAATCAATGTTTTTTTTTAATTCTTAAAAAATGAATTCTATTAACACCACAAAAAGTACATAAGAAGAACCACATAATTGTTGATCTTAATTGTAGGGCCCTTCTAGAAAATCAAACCAGAAGAAAAAAATTAGATTAATGGGATATCAATAACCATTTCATCTAATCACTTATCTCCTAAAACAAAGAAATTGACCAATATTGCCAAAATACTTTTCTATCTTTTGAACGTGTTTAAAGCAACCCAGTCACTCTCATGTTTGGACAAAATTGCTGTTGGTGGCTTTTGCCATCTTTCTTTTACCTCATTTGGCCCATCAGATAAGGCAATAGTTTAAAAGAGAAAAGCAACACATGATTATGTATATACTCTAAAACATTCCTAATGCCACTATTGGGTAGGGACAAATGGGTCAAGCTCACAGCAAATTTTACATTATTATGGAAACAAATAGAGCTTCACAATTTCTCCATAAATTTTTTCTTTCTTTCTCTCTTTAACAAATACATCCAATCTAAGATAAGAAAATTTTGCTCTTTGGGTACTTAGAATTGTGATTTGTTTTATGAAATAAATAAAGAATTAAGAAATTAAAAGTGAATTTTTGGGATCGACAATCAAGTCGTCTTAGGGCATGAAATGTTTGTCAGATGAGTCTCTCTCGTATTGAATTAGGGGACGAGAAGAATGGACTATAGGAAAAAACAACAATTTCCTAGTGTGCAATCATGTTTTGGCAATCATTTTTTTTCTTTTTCTTTTTGTTTTTGTTTCAAAAGTAAGGTTCTATAATATTAGAGATTTCAATTAGATACATTCCTCTTCAAAAATAGCAAAACAAACCATTGAAATGAAATTTTCAAAATTAATTTTTTAAGTAATTTTCAGTCTATAAACAAAATACAGAAAATATAAGAAATACTGTAGCATAATTTACAAGACAAGAAAAATAAAAAAACACTAGACACCCCAACACAGGAAAAGTTCTATTTAACATCCACCTTCGTTAACCTTCGTTAACACCCTTATACAAACGCTCTCACTCAAGGTACACTTACTCATATGAGAAAGTCTATACAAATATTTGTATAGATAGTGATTTTTATACTCTTTTTTTCTTTCTAATTACACTTTTTTTTTGTCTTATTATGATGAATTTAACAAATGTTATTTTATATAGTGAAGATATTTGAGTAAAAGTAGGCATTTGAATAAATTCACATAAATAAAAAAAATACAATTAAAAAAAATGAATGCTAAAATCATTAGTCTTATATAAATATGTGTATCAGTAACATTATTAAAAGAACAAACGGAGCACATGAGAACAAGCATACCGACATAGGAGTACAAATTTAGTATAACGGTCATATTAAGTTATCAATATCACTTAGTATAATAATTCAATAATAAACTCACAAATTGGATAAGAGAATTCCAATTTTGAATGTAACCGCCAATTTGGAAAAGTCATTAACTGTCATGTATACAAAGAGAGTCTATTGCAATGTTTTGAAACCCAGATCAGTGAGCGAATCGAAAAAATAATCGGGTCACGGGTCACCAGTTAAATCGTTCAGTCAACCGTTATTGAACCGCTATCGAATCGTGACGTCATAAATTATTTATAATAGATAATAAATAAAAATAATTGTGATTTGGGGTCTAATTATAATAATTTAAACATTGTGAGTCAAGTGAGTTACCCTTGAAATTGTGAAGGTCTAAAGCATGATTTGGGGTTTAAAACCCCAAATCAGTCACGCCTCTCGCCGCCGGTCACCACAACCGGCTCCGAATCCACCATCACCATGGACCACTCCACCCCTCTCTCACTCCTCTTCCTCTCTCGAGTCCACCCGTGCCGGTTTGTCAAAATTCGCTTCGGTTCGACGGGTTCGCAGTTAAACCGCGGGTTATGACAGTTCAGTCCGGTTTTATGTGCTCACTGGGTTAAAGGAGTTGATTGGATCGTTTTTTTCGACCGGTTTTCGACCGGTAAAACCGGCCGATCCGATTCGGATTTCAAAATATTATTCTATTGTAAATAAATGGAAGATTGGTATTGAATGATATCCGTAACATCGATAACGTGGTATCACGCACACTAGGTAGTGACCGCATCGGACACCAAGCCCGCGTACGTACATGGCCCCTGTGCCTCTCTCAACATTCCTTTTTAACATTCGCACGTCACTTCACAAGAAAATGCAATACGACGCTATTTAGAGAGAGAAATGAATCAAAATCAAATGGTGTAAAATATATATATATATATATATATATATATTTAAATATTTACACAAAAATTACATTGAAAGTGGTTAAAATAGCATAAAAAAATATATATATATTACGTTCTCGCCAGTCACATTTTGGAGAGAGAGGGAGGAAGAAGAAACACCACGCCATCCCCATCGCAATCGTCTCCTTATTTCTTTTACCTTCTCCACGGCTCTTGGAGATAAGAAAAAGAGGAGAGAGAGAGAGAATGGGTAGAGGGAGAGTGCAGCTGAAGAGGATAGAGAACAAGATCAACCGGCAAGTGACCTTCTCGAAAAGGCGTTCTGTCTTGCTCAAGAAATATCTCAATCCTCTGCGATGCCGAAGTTGGAATCATCATCTTCTCCACCAAGGGAAAGCTCTTCGACTACACCTCCAATTCCTGGTCCGTCTCTCTCATTCTTCTCTCATTTCCTATTTTGTTTCCTTAATTTTTTTATTTTATTCTTCTTTTCGTCTCATGGAGCCCTAATTTTTTGTACCTCACTAGCTTCAAAAATTCAATATATATGTAGAGATTAGATCCAATAGCTGCTGAATTAGTGAATTATTTTGTGAATTTTATTTTATTTTCGTTTCAGTATGATTATTTTGTGAATTTCTATTTGTATGAAATAGATAAACACATCTACATACCCATGCAGAGATATAGATCATGCGATACACCTTTTGAAATCCATGGGAGAATATTTACAAGTATGTATATAAGAATTACATAAACGACTAAACTGGGAAATGATTAAAAGTCTAATAACACAAATACACAACCGATTATTAAATAAATCCGATAATAACCTCAAAATAGGGAGTAGACATAACCCACACAGAAAGAATCCCAAATAGGAAGTAAACATTTTTTTCTTTTAAAAATGCTAACAACCACTCAATAGACTGTGATTCGTAGTCAAAACATGTATGGGTCTTGAGTTTTCATTTCATTATCATTTTTAAATGAAAATTATAGATTTTTGTGCTGAGATATTATTTTCATACCCAACTCTCACGTGGCATTGATTTAAGGCATGTAGAATATTGGGCCATGATCTTGGGTTTGATGATTGGAAGAGAATCCCCAATCTTGGTGATATTTGTTTCTCCCTCCCTTGACCTATATAAAAGGGATGGATGGTTGAGAGAGTTGAGAAAGAGAGAGAGAGAGAGAGAGAGAGAGTTGTGATCTGAGTAGAGTGAGAAGAGTGTCTCCTCCTCCTTATAATTCCTCTACAGTAAAATCTTCTCATCTCCTTTCGTGAACGTAAGCAATTGCCAAATCATGTAAATTGTTGGTGTGCTTTACTTTTTCACATTTATTTTTGTTTATTATTGCTACGTTTTACTGCTTATGTTCTTGTTTCTGGCCTAACATATTGGTAATTGTATATAAATTTACTAACTTTTTTGTCTTTGAAAGAATTGTTTCTAAATTTGCACAAAAAATTTATATTTTCATATTTCTATGTCAAGAGGAATCGAAAAAATATAAAATCTTGATCAAACAGTGGAAAAAACTTGATACCAAATTAGCTAAAAAATCTCAAACAACAAAAAAAAAACTAGGCCAAATTGGACCTAAATTTTGTTTTGATTTCCCATAAAAAAACTTATTTAGTTTGGGGAAAAACCACTTATAAAGGAGGGGCATTTTATGGGAGAAGAGGTTGATAGCTTGAGTCTGAAAGAGGTTCAACACTTTGGAGCACCAGCATGACACTGCCCTCAAACATATAAGGTCAAGAACGAAAATGATTTTTACACTCTTTTTTTTACCAAATGTATTCCGTTTTTTGTCCTTATTATGGAGCGCATTTGGTAAAAAAAGAGTGAAAAACAAATTACCAAATGCACTCTATAATAAAGACAAAAAATAGAGTGCATTTGGTAAAAAAAAGGAGTGCAAAAATAATCTCCCGGTCAAGAATTGTGATATGACCTAATTCTTATATAGTTAATTCATGAATTTGGTCTGTTTGTTTGATGGATGGATGATGGAAATTATTCAAGTTTCAATGTTTGTTTGTTTGTTTGTTTTAATTGCAAAACCAACTAATGCATGAATCCATCTCCCAGCTTCAGAAAAAGGTAAGAGATGTCATTAATTCTATGTATTTATTTTCCCATCAATTGGAAAATTAACTAAATCAGATTGATATTAGTTTGTTACGGAGACTGCTGCACTTGTTCTAGCCCCTTTCTTTCATTGGGGCCTGTTTGATTGTTTGGATTCCAAAAAAAATAATTATTACAAAAATAACCCTAGGATTTTACCTTTGTAATAATTTAAACTCTAAAGTTTTAATCTGAGCAAATTAAAACTTGAATTTTTATATCTATCACAATTCGATCCCTCCACGTTTATATAACTTGAATGCAATAATTGGGAAGGAATGAAGAAATAACCGTGGACAAAAAGCAACGAAAAAACTCAAAATAAAAACAGTTCAAAAATCTATTAAAAAAAAATTAGATCAAATTGAGGCATATTATTTTACAAAAACAGTAACTAGATTCCCTTCGGCTGCCAAAATTCAGGAAATACCAATTTCAATCAGCGACGATGGGTGGCTTCGATCGATGGCAACGACGACGGGTGGGCTTTGGCTAGGGAGATGGCTCGGCTTCAATTGACGGTGACAAAGACTGATTGGGCTTCAAACGATGACGACAATGATGGGTGGGCTTCAAACAACGGCGAGGAGTTGACTTCAATCGACATCGATGGATGGGCTTCTTTCGCGTGAATGGGCAGATTTGGGTGGTCGGTGGTGATGGTGTGCGTGAGAGAATGGTGGTGGAGGTTGCGATGGCGGCGATGGTGGTTTAGGGTTGCAGATGAAGTGGAGATTGATGGCGGTGGGATTAGAATGATGTAGAGAGAGAGAGAGAGAGAGAGAGGATAATTAGGAATATATAAGGAAAAAAATAGAAAGGATAACAATTCGAAGCCCAACCCCAAAGCCCAAATGCCCTAGACCCGTGGGCTGAGCTGGGCCTCTATCATTTTCCAATTGGGCCAGACCCAAGACTTGACAGGAACCCGACAAGTTGGATCGGGCCGGGCTAGCTGGCCATGTTTACAAGAAAATTTTCACAACAGCAATATCACTATAATGCGGTATTTCCAATCATTAATAAACCTACAACGAGATGAAGAAACTTTGTTGGGTGAATGTATCTACCTACTTTAAAAAATCAACAAACATTATGTCTCCGTTTGGAATGCTTAAAAACTATTTTTTTAAAGTTTGCTACAAAAAAATTAAGATTTCTCGACTTTTTTATTTTTCTGGCTTTACTTTATTAGCTAAAAATAAGTGAAGAAACAAAATAAAAAAATCAATTCTGACTGACTTTTTTGCTTATAAGCTTAAAAAAAATCAATCGAAAAGCTAAAAAAAACTGATTCCAAAACGGAGCCTATATCTACACATTTGGTTTCATTATTTTTACATAGCGGTTTATAATTAGACGTTAATACTATAAATCCATTGATGACATGATATAACTGTTTTAATGAATTTTTTTCCCCACATTTACGAGATATAATTTAGTACTCTTAGAGTCATGCTCTACATTAGCTAATGTACACATGTTAACCAGATAAAAAAAGTAATGTAGCTCAAACTCTTCACTATAAGATTAGAGCACCATTATAATTTGCTCCAGTAACACTAAATAATTTCCTCCCTATTTACACTCAACTCTCCTCCTATGCATGCGGGGAACAAAAACTTGTGTTGGTTCAGTA
>BRYF01000023.1:3558587-3561087 GCA_030159135.1 Actinidia polygama | reverse complement strand
CTATTGAAGCATATATGTCCTTGTTTGGAAATGCAGTCACTAGGCCTATTATGGAGGAGGAGGAGTCCTCAAAACAAGCCTATCTCAATCCTTGAGATTGGAAAAGATTTTTGGGTCTCCTTTGGTAGTATTTGTATGTTAAGTAGATGTCGCTACCCTACGCCTCACAACGTTGCCCCTGACGGTTGGAGTTGGTGATGTTCCCTTCAGTTTGGGCCCCCACCAACCCCATCATGTGGCCTTAAACTCTCTGCCAAGACGATTTTGTTCTTGTTTGTATGATGGCTTGTATTTTTTTTAACATTATTATTAGGGCTTCTTACATAAGCGGAGGGGCGGAGTCGATGCTAGATGCAGACTCATGTAGGGGACCGAAAACGTTGCCCCCGGCCTGAATTTTTGGGCGTATGTGCTTTGGAGTAAGAGAGATTGTAATATGTAGGGGAGCATTTTCTTCGACTCGTGCAGGGATCAAGGAGCCTCTCCTTCAGCTCGAACTTTCGGGAAGGTCTATTATAATTAGGGATTACACGGCTTATGATCAAATATTAATCACCGCCCATTAAGTAGTCGTTATAACTTTCCTTTATATTTTCATTTACTCACACGGAGTATTCTTGTCTCAAATACCAAAATTTACTATTGATACCAATTTTCAATTATGTTTAGAACAATACTACAGAGTACATACCTATACGCCCATCTTGTGAAGTATACTTAATTATCAGTTTATCACTGTTATCATGTCATAACTAATGTGTTTTGTTGTACGTTTTCACATTTTACCATTTTCTCCTAATTATTATTGTGATCGTGTTACATTTATTGAGTTTCATTCTAAGTTAATTTTCACATTGCAACCTTTTTTCCTAATCACGTGGATATGACTACATGCCCGTCTAGTGATGTATATTTAATTATCACTGTAGTCGTGTCATAGTTAACGATGTTTCATTATACGGTTTCATATTTTACCCTTTTATCCTAACTATATGAACGCTAATGATGAAACATATATCACCTACTGTTCCACACCAACTGAATAATTGCTTTGATTTGGCGGCCAAATATTTTGAAATGAAGTCTCAAGAAATGTGAACGAATGTCGAATTTTTTAAAATTTTGTGGTCTTATGATACACATCTACCAAACAAAAAGAGAGATTTAATTTAATTCAAAAAAAATGAAATAAAAACCCATTACCAATGTTTTTATTTTTTTTTTAAACTAAATTTTGGCCCTTTTGGATGTGGTGCTTGGATTTTCTCTCTCACTCTGTTTATCACCTTTTTTCTTCCAAGAATATGAAAAACAAATGACATACATTATGGACTTTAATACCCCTACTAAATTAGTATTATATAGCTAAAAATATTTAAAATATTAATAACTTTAAAATAGAGAAATTAATATAAAATTATCAATTTTTAACCATAGCCAATAAGTTACACTTATAAGCTAAGGTTTCATTAATTTTCAAGCGCTAACCATAAAAATTAAATCTGAGTAGATTAAAATAATTATCAATGCCAAGGCTAAATTCGTCTATTAGTGTGTTATATAGAAAAATTAAACATATAGTATCATGACTTAAAAACTCAGACCATTAGTTATTTTTTGTTATGTTGACATTTATTTGATTAATACTCATTTTTTTAGTTCGAAAATAGTTAACTTAAAAAATAAAAAGGAAAATGACAATAAACACCCTAGAGTTTGACCTTGGTAACAAATAAACTATGAGTTTTCAATTTTAACAAATTAACTCTGAACTTTTAATCCGTAACAATTCAAACAACTCATCAGGGTTTGGTTATTTAACTTTATGGCACTAAATAATTCTCACCACAACAATTGAAGAAGCGATATTGCACGAAGTCAAACCCCTTTAGAAGTCCAATTCACCCAATTTATGCTCGAAATGCAGACTTTATTTCTCTAAATTTTTACCACTCTCCCTAGTTCTTGTTTGGATATTTGTTCTAATTGTATGTATTGGAGCTTTAAAAAGATCCTTAGTTCGCACAATATTATTTCTCCAATGTTTTAGCAAGAATCACTGAACGCCTTCAAGAAAAGTAAAGAGAGGCTGACAAATGATTTGAATTGTGACGGGTTAAAATGTTTAGAATTTAATTTTTTATCATAGTCAAATTAAACCCATAGTTTTTTTTTTATATTTTTTCCCAAAAGAAGATAATATATAATTTAAAAATTGAATAAAAAAACTAGTCAATAAAACTATTGAAAAGCTGATGCCCAAGGGACCCACATAGAATGATTGTTTTCCAATAAAATACTGTCAATGCATAAAAAAAAAAATTTAAATTGAATTGAATAAAAGTAATTCAATAATCTATATTGGATCATGTTCCCTAACTACCAATGAGAGCATGCACTTGACCATATGATGTTTTGTTTTGTCTCGTCTTGTGAAAGTATAAAATAGAATTATAACTAAACCCAGTGACTAATCTTTGATTAATTTAGATTAAATTAA
>BRYF01000023.1:3528587-3531087 GCA_030159135.1 Actinidia polygama | reverse complement strand
GAAGACTAAGAAACTTATTCGGCGCACATAAATGTTTGGATTTGAGTTTGGCTATGTCCTAATGTTGCATCATACTTCCACAGTTTGCTGTGCTATTATGGATTGAGAAATATTCTTCATGTCTACTATGCTAAAGATATAATGCCATAATTTTAGGGTTTGGCAGCTCTTGTACAGAATCATAAAACATTATTTCTTGACAAGTGACTTCCACGGTATACTTGCATGGATTTGGTTGTATCTTTTGCAGCTATCAGACGAGTCTTCTCTATTAAATAATTTTTGTTTGTGAATGAGTTGCGTCGTATAGAAATAGAATGAGCATTCATTGAGACGAAGGGGTCACAAGAATGTAAGCATAGAGAAATTTAGCTTCCCCAAGTCCATAGAGATGGTGACCGCGATAAAGTGAGGAAACGTGACATGATGTCATTGGGTGAATCCACAGGAATGAATACCCATTGCTTAATGATATATAGTATGTCATTTGAATGATTTGACCATTGATGGAGACATGCGGTGTTTGTGGATAAAATTATGACAGAGGTAGGTGGTCGCTGTTTGTGTTTTTTTTTGGTGTGTGGGATCTTAGTGACACAACGTGGAGCAATAACGTCAATTATTAAAATAGTATGAAAGCGATAGCATATTCAGAACGTCGAAATAAATAATATTATATATATATATATATATATATTAATAGGGAAATGCTATAAATCGCTTTTAAGGCGGTCGATAGTGTATAAGAAAATGTAAAATGTGTATTAAAAAATATAAAAAATGTATAAAAATATGTGAAAATGTATTAAAAAGTATGAAATATGCATCAAAAATTATTTTTTTTTGTCATTTTGTGCTTAGCAAGACCCTAATTAATAAATAATTTTTAAGAATTAAACACACTAAGTTATTTCAATATATATATATATATATATACTCAGTCGGGGTCCAAGGGGAGGAGAGAGAAACAGGGGAGAGATGAGATTAATAACAAAGGCCAAGAACAGCAATGAAGGTTGGAGAATGATTCTTCCTAGTCTTCTTCCCCGAAGAAGAACCCATTGAAATCAACAACAATTAGAACAACAATCTCTTCTCTTCATCTTCAACGTCTTTATCACCATCTTCAAATTCCTTCAAATCCACCATCAATAGTCGTATGAGGCGCACCAATTCGAATCACCTCATCTCCAAACCCCAATCCACAATCTCCATTTGCGCTCTCCTCATTTTCCTCTCTCTCCTCGGCTTCACTCTCTCTCCGTTCAAACCCGCCACCACAACCGCCCAATTAACTTCTCGCCGACACTTGTCCTCTAATCCCCAATTCCCACACAAACCCACCAAAAATCTCTCGCACTCCACCTCTTGGTTCAACATTCTCATTCCCAATTCTCAAATCACACTCACCGATTGTAAATTGACGATTTGGGGTGCAATTCGAGGGCCAACACCCATGGATCGTGTGACCTAGGGTGGGATAGTGCACTAGTTGACTATCCAATATTAGCCAACCGATGGATGGGCTCCCTTAAGAGCACAGCTCACCAACCGGGTGGCGTGACGAATACATGGCTTATTGGTCTAACCGTTCACTCTTCGTTTCATCAACTAATGCTTGGTGCAATGTTGTACGGTAAGTGATTGCCCCTGCCGTCTATCATTTCTAAAACATTTTGGTGGGCAAATTTCTTCATCGTAAGTTAAATGCCATGGACCCAACCTCTAGACGTTCCTTCGATAGAAATGAGCATCTTTGTATAATATGGATAACGTGGTCCAACGCTATCAAACTTGTCCATAGAAAAATTTATTCGCAATATTCATTAGTTTCAAGTGGTTCAATGATTAATCAAAAACTCCACCATGGAACATCGTCTTCACGATTTTGTAGATGAACTTCAGAACAGTTGGGTTGTTCTCCATGCCAGCGAAATCCTCGTAACTACGCACGAAACAGGAAAGGAATGAAGTATTTCTGGGATGAGACTCTCATTGTCTCCTTCACTTTCTCACAGTAGCCCTTATTTGAACTTCAAAGTTCCCATTTCTCAACCAAACCATGATCTTTTTCATTCTGGATGGACTTGAAAACACCATTACAGTTGCTAGGTCATTTATTACGATGGAGGAGTGTGCACAGGACCCTTCAATTTCTTGAAAATTACAATTTAGCCTATGATTATTAATGTCATTTTGCATTCTTCTCTAAAATTGACCTTATGGACCCGTATTGTTGTATAGCTCATTTTGCCCCAACAAAAACCCTTTTGAATTTCTCTCTCTCCCAACCTTTTGATGTAATGGCGTCTCTCCTCAGTCAAAAAATCCTGGGTCTGCTAAGGTGAATCAATGCCGAGGAACTTTCAACATCTCTCCTCCCTAATCTGTTTATATTTTGTGGGTTTTAGATCTCTCTCTCTCTCTCTCTCTCTCTCTCTCCTTGTTTCCTGTGTCTAGTGGAATTAGGTGCATAACTATCAGTCTTTGAGGTCTCTTT
>BRYF01000023.1:3376087-3378587 GCA_030159135.1 Actinidia polygama | reverse complement strand
AATATGCGAAAAACTTATTGCGATTTTGAATTAAAACACAACCGATTCATTATTGGAAGTCCAACAAAGACATTTAACCAAATTAGATAGACCTCTCATTTGGTTTTGTATAGATACAGATATATCTATAGTATACGAAATTATTAAAAATAATTAATTAATTTATTTTTAAATGTTAAATATTATTGGATATTAATTTTTACACTACATTATTTTTTCATTGCACTCATTTTTTTTGTCTTAACTGAAATTACTCAAATATCCTTGCATTTATAATGTATATTCCTCTTACTTTTAGGTATATATAACGATATTTAAGCAATATTTATCCAATAAAAACAAAAAAAATGGTGCAATTAAAAATTAGGAGCTGAAACTTATATTAACCATATTATTATTTATTTAATTATTTTTGGGTACGTAGAGAACATGCGAAACCGCCTTGCCTTTTCTTTCCCCCACCCCCACCCCCACGCCCACCCACCCCCACCTTCACTCCCTGCAAATCAAAGCAACATCAATGGCGGTAGAATCCACAAAACCTAGTAGTAGGTCATCCGATTCCTTCATCGGCAGCTTCATAAGCTTGGTCTCCGAGTCCGACATCCGCTACGAAGGTTCTCTCTTCCACCTCAACCCCCAAGAATCCACCATCGGACTACGAGACGGTTCTCTCTCTCTCTCTCTCTCTCTAGACGTTTATGTTGTTCTTGTTCGTTGATTTTGTGCTTTCTTGATGTTCTTTTGGATTTTTCTGATGTAGCTTCGTGAACTGGATTTTGTTCATTTCAGTTTTGGGCCTCGGATATTTGTTAAACAGTTCTTGTATGTGTTCTAAAACGTTATTCGATCGTTTTCTTTAGGTATTTACTTATCACATTGTGATCAAATAGAAGCGGTAGATTTCCCGAAATTTTAGGGTTTAAGAGGTGGATTTACCTCAAGAAAACGATCAAATAACGTTTTAGGGTTTAAGTGGTGAATTAACCGATGGCCTAATCTCAATTAAATAAGAATGGGAACGAATATTAGAGAAGTGATTATAATTACGTGGAAATTTAATCACATTGCAGCAGATTGGGGTGTGAAAGTGGTATATGGTAGGGCTTAAAATGGTATTAGGAGTAAGAAAATTATATTATATTATCATGTAGACACTTCCGTTCTTGATTTCTTGATGTTTTTGTTTCTCATCTCCTTGTGTGTGTTATTGTCTATTGATATTTGTGCTTTTTTTATGTTACTTTCGGGTTTTGCCGTTGTACATGGAATTTCACGACCTGGAATTTTGTGCATTTCAGTTTTGGGGCTCTGATATTTGTCAACCAGTTCTTGCATGTGCTCTAAAACGTTTTGTGATCATTTTCTTTAGGTATTTAATTATTCCATTGCTATTGAATAGAAGCTTTGTTTGTACACAAGCAATTAGGGTTTAAGAAGTGAATTAACCGATGAGCTATTAGAGGGGTGATTAAAATTACATGGAAATTCAATGACATTGCAGCAGATTGGGCTTAAAAGACAATTAAGAGTAACAAGTTTTATTTTATTATATGTCACGAAGATGCTTCTGTTCTTCTTGCCTTCTTGATGTTTTTGTTTTCCATTTTCTTTGTGTCAGTCGTTGTTCATTGATTTTGTGCTATATTGATGTTCTTTTGGATTCTGCTGTTGTAAATTGATTTTCTTAGCTTGAAATCTTGTTGATTTCAATTGATAGGCTCTGGTATCTTCTAAATAGTTCTTTCATGTCTCTAAAATGTTATCTTATCATTTTCTTTAGGTGTTATGATTATCACATTGTTATTGACTAGAAGCTTTGGCTGTGTTGGAGTTATTTGGGTTTAAGAGGTGAATTAACCAATGACCTAATCTCAATTAAACAATAATGGGAACATGTATTAGAGGTGTGATTTGAAAGTACATGCAAATGCATTCACATTGCAGCAGTGTGGGGGTGGTAACTGGTAGCCGTGAGGGCTTAAAATCGTACTAGGAGTAAAAAATCATAGTATATTTCACACTTGTGTTTTTTGTTTTGTAAAAGATTTTGTGGCCTGGATTTTTGCTTTCATGACATTCTTTCAGATTTTTTTCTTTCTTGATGTTCTCGGATTTTGTCCATTTCAATTTTTTGGGCTTTGATATTTTTTAAATAGCTATTGCATATGTTATAAAACGATACTTGACCCTACTATATAAATATTTAATCGGCATGTTTGTCTTGAATAAGACCTTTGAATGTACGGAGGCTATAAGGGTTTTAGAGGTGAATTAACCAGGGACTTTATGTTCTATTCAATCACATTGCAGCTGGTTGTTGTTTGTGGGTTGGGGGTAGGGTGCTAACGCATAAAAGGGTACTTGTAGTGAGTGAGTTATATTAAATCTCAACATTTAATGGTTGCTTGGATGTTTGAAATACATAGCAGTGAGGAAAAGGAAGGTATGAATGACGGTTAGTATGGGGCATGGCCAAACAC
Organism: Actinidia polygama; assembly: GCA_030159135.1. NCBI lineage: Eukaryota > Viridiplantae > Streptophyta > Magnoliopsida > Ericales > Actinidiaceae > Actinidia > Actinidia polygama. The sequence continues at coordinate 3,376,104 of BRYF01000023.1, read as the reverse complement.
GCTCGATGGCGCTAGCT
>BRYF01000023.1:3316087-3318587 GCA_030159135.1 Actinidia polygama | reverse complement strand
TAATAAAAATTACCTTCTTCTACAACGTGATATTAAGAGGTAGATCAGTATAATTCAAACTTGCTTACCTAAAAAGACAAAAGAATCAACATAATTGAGGTCCTTCATTTAATTAAGATCTGGTTAAACTCTTTTAGCCTACCATAAAAGGTAATTCCTAGACGAGGCCTATATTTTAACAAAAGAATTAAGGCTCCGTTTGGCCTCGCTAGCTAAAAATATCAATTTTTTAATTTTTCGTAAAAAAATTACTTTTCTTATTTGGTATAGAAAAAAATTATCTAGTATTTTATGCGTGAATTAGTAAAAAATCACTAATAACTGTTAAGTTTATTAAAAAAAAATTAGACAAACAATCCTAAACAACCAATTGTCGAATCAAAAACTCAAGCCAAACATGCCCCAAAAAATATGCAGTCTTTATTCAAAAACACAGCTGGAAAGTTTAGTTCAAACGCATTCTAAATCAACCATTTCCTGAGCTTATGCTTGGGTCTGAATCTGACCTAAAACGACCACTCGTGTTCATGAGTTAGATAAATGAAACCTAAGAAATCAACCTAATTTAGTCAAGGTTGAATGTTAAGTAAAGTGTTTTTGTTTTTCAATTTTACCAAACCACCAGACGTAAATTTGAAATAAAGAATGTCTTCCCTTTCAACACGTAGGGAATCTTTTGGGAATTATTTATTAAAAAAATGTTGAAAATTAAGTATTTTTTTAGGGACCAGATTGTTTCGAGTCAAGTTAGTGCATTGGACAAGTACAGTCCAGCAATTTTGGAACCGTTTTGAGCTCATTTTAATAACTTGAATCGTTCACATTATACTCTTTCGTAAATATTAATATTATAAAAAAATTACGTTAATTGGATTTATAAATTAATGAATGTGTATTACACATAATTATACCTATTTATCTTGATATAAATTGATATCAAACGAATACTGAATTATATCCGATTAGCAATGGCTTTTTACTCTAAAACTTCTCATTGAGATCTATAATTTGAAAAATTTAATTATCAAAATAAATCTATAATGGCTAGACCGAACCGGTAGAGTGCAATTATGGACGGAGACAATCTGGCAGAGCCGGCCCTGGGCATAGGCCCAGTAGGCCTGTGTCTGGGCCCCCCGAAAATGGTCCCATTTTGGAGCCCCCAAGTCCAAAAATTGTATATGGAATTATGATTTTTTGTGTATTGAGTTATATATATATTGGTACATCAAAGTAATAGTCTTGTATGTGTATTTCAAGTTCCCAATTTTGTTTAAAACTCACAAGAGATGTTGATTTTTGTTGCAATAATAGTGTCATTTTTATCGGAAAAAAAATATGAAGGGCCTCAAATTAAGATTAGGACTGGAGCCTCGAAAAACTCAAGACCGGCACCGCAATCCGGTACCTTTTTTATTACTTTTTGGGGAGTAAAGCTGATCATTAGGACGCCTAAACAAATTGTAGCGCTTAGTAAATGACTGGGTGAGACACTTTTGACTTCAAATTTTTGCAAGCAAAGTAGCATATTGGCAGTGCTTGCGATGTAGTTCTATTTTGGGCTCACCTTAACGATCTAAAACGTTCAATTTCTAAGACCCTCTGAATATATCATTCGTAAAATAGGTCAATTTAATCAGACGTCGTTAAAGCTCTGATTACATCACATTTGTATTGGATAAATGGACGTTTGAGTTAATCAAGATGCTACCAACGCCCGATTATCCCCTTTTTTTTTGCAGGTACGATCTTGCCGCCAAAACTTTTTGATTCATCCAAAACTATCTTGGAGATCTAGCGACCATTGTTGGGATAGATAAATTTATATGTTCGTTAACTGATAATAGATAAAATTATCTATACACAAATAAATCTATTTGTAAACACGGATAAATTTATCTGTTGGCTAATCGATAAATTTATTTGTTTAGTTCTTTATTTTATCTCTCGGAATGAAGGATTTTTGTTTATTTCTTGTGTGTTTATATTGTTTTTGAAAAAATGAATACCAAATAGAATATGAAAAAGACGTTCGCGATTTTCGACAAAGTTGTCGATGATATATAGATAAACTTATTTGTTAGTTAATCGATAAATGTATTTGTTTAGTTATTTCTTTACCTCCTATAACAAATATCTTTGAAACTAAAAATGGAATTTATCTCTGAAATTAACAGTGAAATTTATCTATAGAATAAATAGTGAATTTTATCTCTCTCTGAAACAAACAGTAAAATTTATCTCTGAAATCAACAGTGAAAGTTTACTGTTTGATTTTTTGGTGAATAATTTTTCACAAATAAATTTATCTCTGGAACAAACATTGAAATCAATATATGGAAAAGTTCGTCTAAAAAGTCGCCGGTTGGAGAAGTTGCCAAAAAAATTACTAAAAAGTCACCGAAAGTTCGTTGAAAAAATTGTCGACACCGGCCAAAAAGTGGCTTCCGGCCGCCGCCGGTGGTGGTTGCCGAAGAGGGTAGGGATGGCGGGATGTAGT
>BRYF01000023.1:3156087-3158587 GCA_030159135.1 Actinidia polygama | reverse complement strand
ATTGTAATATATTTATTTTTTTCTTATTATTTTTTTAGCAGGTATGATTGTAGGTGTATTTTTGGCATAAAAAGTATAAGTCGGCTTCAGAATTTTGTCTACACTAAATTGGGAGTTCATTTTATAATAGTACTAGTAGTGAGTGCCCACGCAATGCATGTGCAGAACTTATTTTGATTTTTTTTTAAATAATCATAAAACAACGGTGATCAACAGTTATGAATGTAATATGAACCGGATTTAAATTATATTTATAATAAACTGTGATGTTCCCTTTATAATAGTATAGAAAGATACATATATACATAAAACGTCTTATATTTATACTAAACTGTGATATTCATTTTTATAATAGTATAGATATACACATTTATACTATAAAACACAATTCATTTTGAATCTTAAATTTATTTCTCATTATCTACCGTTGAAATCCATTTAAGTGAATCCAACTGTTGAGATTTCACCAGATATTATTTGTTTTTCCCTCGAACTATCACTTCTTTCTTCTCAAATGTATGAGACTCACATATGTTTAGATTCAATAGATAAAAAACCTCTAAAGTTGAGCATATTTTTTACTCATTAGATCATTTTTTATCCACACAAAAAAACTAAAATACACATTTTTTTTATTTGATCAAACTTTTATATTATAGTTTTTGATGATAAGATATAAAAAAATATTTAATTTGAAGATAAAAATATTTTTTTATTTTTAGTGAATTTTCTCTTAAATTAAATATTTTTTTATATCTTTACTCTTTTTATAAAGAGAAACGTAAAAAATATAAAATATTGATGAATCGGTGAAAAAAAATCACTAAGGACAATATATGAAAAATAAAGCAGATAATTTTTTTTACCTAAATAGAAAGGGAAGTAATTTTCATACGTCATTTTTTTTAATTGTATTTTTTATATTTATTGAAATTAATTTATTCAATTGTTATAATAAAAATATTTGAGTAAGAATAAATATTTAAATAAATTTATCATAATAAAGACAAAAAATATATAAAACTCTAATAAATACACCTAAATTTTTTTTTTTTTTATATAGTGCATGTGATCACAGACAATTACTAGCATATACATAAACCGTCTTGGTTTTCTATCATTAGTTTATTCCCAAATCTAATCATTTTTTCTGAGAAAACATAAAATGACAAATATGAGAGCTCTGTTTCTCAGCATTTTTTGCCTACTTTGTAGTCTAAAATGTAAAAACCAAAAAACTCTGTTACTCTTTTTTTTTTTCCTATCATTTATGGAAACTTCCAAACTTCGCGTTGAAAATTGTGTAGTACGGAAAGATCTGAGATTGATATTGAGATTGAGATGAGTGGTTCAATTTTATGGTTTTGTTCAAAATCATGCAATATATATTGTTTTTTTCTCTTCCACTGACACGATCTTGTTGGTCGAGCGCCATACATTGACATTGACATTGACTGTATGTTTTTTCAGAAAATATTATAGTTACACTCAATTTGCACCCTAAATACATACTTAATGAGGTGGGGTATTTGGATTGGCTGAAAGGACTGGGTGAATCCCACACCCAGCCAATCTAAATACTCTACCTCATTAGGTGTGCATTTAGGATGCAAGTTGGGTGTATCCACAGCATTACCTTTTTTTTTTGTTGTTGTTGAGAAGTCTAACAAAAATAATTGGGCTAGTCTTGTCCAACTCATAACTTTTTGTTGTTGAGAAGTCTAAACAAAAATAATTGGGCTAGTCTTGTCCAACTCATAACTCTCACGTTTGAGCCCCACATCCTCAATAACAAACTATTACACCACCAAAAAAACGAAAAATGCTATGGGTACCCCAATTGGACCTCACACCCAACCAATTTAAATGCACCACCTCACCCAGATGTGCATTTGGGGGGCAACATTGGGGTACCCATAGCACTACTCCAAAACAACTCTACACAACTTTGCAAAGAGGAGAAATCAATCACTCTGCAAGCACCGTCAATCAATCGATGATATTCACTGTTTAATCGACGACCGCCATCACCAACCAACCACCACCACTCTACATCTCTTTAGGCCTCACCCTCCCTGCTCGTAGCATTACCATGATGTGTATACAGAGCCACTGTATCCATCTGAAAATTATTATTATCGTCTTACGTCACCTATCGTTAGATGTTACAAAATGAAAGGTATTATGGGCATTACCTACATGTGGAAAGTCATTTTAATGTTAAGAACTGAAGGGCATTATGGGCATATAAACTAATTTGTGCTGACGTGGCACTGATATTCTGTCTGATAGCCTAACATCTGTTCCAATAACATGGAGCTACTTGTTATGGGGATTTAAGCCTGAAGGGGTGGAATGTAATTTCTCAAATCTCAGTGATTGAATTGTAGTTTACCCAAATTTTTAAGGATAGATTACAAACCATAAAACAGGGAAGGTAAAATAAATAACAATTAGGGTTTGACCACATTGACAAATTAAATTATATAATTTTTATTAT
>BRYF01000023.1:3133587-3136087 GCA_030159135.1 Actinidia polygama | reverse complement strand
AAACTACAAGGGGCAGAGTGAAAATTTTCAAAAATATTCCAACTAGATCCAAACTACCGCAATCGATGATCTCTTGAGATTCGATCTCACCAGCGCGTTTCCGATCCTGGTTTGTGATTCTCAGTTGCCATATCATCATCGTCCTCTCTCTCTTGGCGAGCCTATAGGTAATCATATCCAAGCATGCTTACATCTCTATCGCTCTCTTCGTTCATGCTAATTCTAAGGATACTTGACCATTTGTGAAACGCGCACCAAGTGTTCGATGAAATGTTCGGTAATAGTTTGACCCACCCGTTATGCCCATGAACCCAGCCTATTACATACAGGGAAAGATTTCGTTTTATTGATACTGCATGAATGTGTCTGTAAATCAATAGTATCACCTCTGCAGCCAGTGAGATTTTGGGTTACAGGAGCAAGGAGATGCACCTTTAATGATAATTGGCATAACTTGATCATTTATGATATGCACACCAACTGTTCGACAAAACGTTCGCTAATAATAGTTTAAACTTCCCTTTTATGCCCATAAACCTCGCCTATTACGTACATGAAAAATTCTGTTGATGCTGCATGCTTCAATATTCTTAGGAAATGGTGACTGGATTCATAGTACTACCTTTGCAGCTAGTGGAGTTTTGGGTTACTAGAGTAAGAGTGCACCTTTAAGTGTGGAATGCTGAGGAGAGAGATAGAGAGATGGAAGATATGCGCTGTCAATAGTCCAAGAGGGTACTCAGTCTCTCAAGGAAAAGGGATTAATTCTGTCCTCTCCGGAGCCTGGCAACAAGGCTGCCGGGTTTGGTCCGTCTGGGGATCATGGTCCAAAACCTTCTGAAGTTTATGGATTTGTAGGAGCCATCTCAACCGTTGCTGCTACTGGTATACTTCACCGCAAACTCGTGGCAGATTGCCTATGAATTGAGTCACAGTGCTTGCTTCTTTTTTGCACATATGCATATATATCTTTCCCATCTCTTTACCTATTTCCTAGTTGTTGATCCATAATATAGACAATACACCCATATCATATGAATGTGATTATTTCGGAGGTAGATGAGAAACTGTTAGGCTCTGTTTGGATCGTGGATTTGTACATGGATTTATGGAGGGGAAAAAAATAGTAAAAGAGAAGATTAGAAGATAATAAAGTGGAGAAGTTAATTTATTTCTTTGGTTTCCCCATCATTTTCCTTGCCCTAGATAAATACCTCCAGTGGGCCTCCACAAAGCCATTATCCAAACACACCTTTGTATTCTTGGTAAAAGCTAAGATAATTTGTAATGTTTTTGTAGTATTCATGTGTAAGTCCATGTTTGCGTAGTTATATTTCATGGAGATTTAAGTCGTGCATGCCTGAAATTTTACAAACGCTTGAACACTTTTGGAATGGAAAAAAAATATCTAGGATCAACTTCTTTGTAGATGGTTTGATAAGCTAGGATTGTGTCCTTCATTGTAAAGAAATTGACAAGGTATATGATGATTCGCTTTGGGAGTGAGCAGGCTCATTTTTCTTAGGCTTGGAAGTTGTTCGTGATTGTTTGTGATGATTGTTGTAAAATCTAATACCATCTCAAGTTTTAATACATTTGAAGCATTACTTTTTAATGAGTTGCTTCACTTGTCTCAAGATTGAGTTGGTTTGAATCTGGTTATGATCATTAGAAGATATGAAGCATGCAAACACATTTGGGATTTTCTCTTGGGACATATGCGGGATATTCCTTATATACAAGTGTTAAGCTTTATGCTGTTGAAGTCATCCATTTCTAGGAATGTGACTCTCCTTCAGTTGTTAATCTCAGTCAGTTAAAAAGTTATTTTTGTAGTTGATAAATTTTGGGATCAAATTACATTATTTGGTGATTTCAGGAAGTCTGGTATACTCCACTTTTTTTTGTTTATTTATGTATTTATTTTTTCTCATGAGCAGTTATTTTCTTGATATGGGCATATGTTCTCGAGCCTTGGTTGCACTCTAGTGGGATATTTTATTATCTGAGCAGGTGAGTAAGACTGGTCCTTGAGCTTCTTCGATACCAAAATCCTCTGCACTAAACATTCACTGTCCAAACAAAACGATCTTTACGAAAATCTTCTTTGAGAAATAATTTTCTAGATTTCAGGCAAGATGAAATTGAGCCGAAGTCTGAAATTTTTATCAAAAGGTTTCATGGCTATAAAGTTTGGCCTTTAGTTGTGGCATGTCTGACTTTGGACTCAACTAAGGTGCTTCATCAATTGCACCTTGGTGGTTTTAAATTTGGTGGAAAGAACTTAAAGCTATAAAATGGCAATTTTGTAGAATTCAAACTTTCTGATATGTTTTGCTAGACAATCAAGCAACAATTGTGATTGAATAATGAGAATTTGTGGGGTAAATTCATGATGCAAACAAAAAAAAGAGAGAAATATCTGGCGGGTAGTTCAGATTCTAGCCACAACAAAAAGAAGAAAAAAAATTGGACATTGTGAGATTCTAAAAACATCGAG
>BRYF01000023.1:3043587-3048587 GCA_030159135.1 Actinidia polygama | reverse complement strand
TTGAGCTAAAAATTAATTAATTAATACAATATTCTTTCAACTTGTATGCAATAAGAGCGTGAACAATTGTATATCTTAAAAAAAATAATTTTAGGATCACTCAAAGGAATCACACATCATGTGAGTATGAAGTCATGTATTCGGTAATTCATGAAGTGTCTCTAACTTTGTTCGTCTTAAAATTTGTAGCGCTTTTGTACCATGCTTGTCAATTACGATTTTAACCTTCCACCCTTCACAAGTAATAGTAGTTTCTTTGACTCATGCCCTGCAATAATATTAGTAATATTGTTAATACGCAAAAAAATTAAAAATTAAAAATTAAAAAAATTGATGATTTCAATGCCTATAAGGGTGGGTGAGTATTTATTTTTTGTGATTGGAAGGTCATTCAATGAATTTGTCTAGTGATAAGACGTTCTATCAAATGGTACTAAAATATAATAATAAGAATGTAATCACCCAACGCGAATGTAAAATTAAAGAGCCTAAAAACTTTTCGATATCGACAGCTTAACAATAAAAGCAACAAAGCTTTTGATTTAGGCCCCCAATATTATATGTAGGCCTACATATTACACGGTACATGGTACAATAGGGACACGAGGCAGATTTGCAGGCCCTTTCTGGTCATTTTATCACTAAACAAGTCATCTATAAATTGAGAGACCAACCAAGCCAACTCCACAACATCCAACACCCCCCACTCACTCTCACTCTCACTCTCACTCTCACTCTTTTATCAGATTTTTGGGCATCCTAGTGAGAGAGTCTAAAAAATGAAGGCATCACACACAGCAGTGTTAGCAATTGTGCTAGTGCTGGTTTTGGGCTACGAAGCAGAGGTCTCTGTGGCAGTGACATGCGCAATAGCAGAGCTGAGCCCATGCACGCCCGCGATTTCACAAGGGACTCTGCCTTCAGACCTGTGCTGCACCAAGCTTAAGGAGCAAAAGCCATGCCTTTGTCAGTACATCAAAGACCCCAACCTCAAGAAGTTTGTTGCTTCTCCCAATACCAAGAAAGTTGCTTCCAATTGTGGGGTTGCCATCCCCAAGTGTAATTAATTAGACTCTCTCTCTCTCTCATGCTTCTTGTGTTATGGGGATTGGGGATCTAAATGGATTGGGATATATATATATACATATATATATATATATATATATATATATATATATATGATTTGAGTTTGTGTTGTGCTTGGTCCAATATAGTTATCTCATGGAGGTCTCTCTGTTGTTGTAGTGAAAACAATTTCACTCTCTTGTGCTACTTCTGGTATTGTCTAGCTACCTTGTGTAGTTTGTTGCACTGATGGTATTACTATTAAATAAACTATTGGAGGTATAAGGTATTGTTTTGCGTGCTCTCTCTCTCCCTCTCTCTCTCAACATTTTTTTTTTTTTTATGACTCAATATCTTCCCAAAGACCATATAATCCACGAGGGTATATTAATGTTAAGGTAAAACTCCGTATAAATTGACACAACACAATTTAAAGTGCAACCTAAGTTTCTTGTCTTCGGAATTGGAAAAGATGTGCTCGTTTGTCTCTGTTAAGTTTTGTCGGCAACTTTATTTCTAATAAATTTGACTTGCCTAACAGTATCTCACTGATCCTAAAGTGCAACAAGATCTCTACCGTTTTGGTGTGCCTGACAAATCAAATCCTTTGGACGTGAAAATAAGATTTAGTTGCCTTTTTCACCAATAATGCCGAGAGCTGCTTCACCCCCCAACCCCAACCCCAAACCCCCCTCAACAATTATCATTATGTCCTGACACACCCCACTTCTTTTCCGGGTTTTCCCCTCCCCCGAGCAGGCCATCTTTTTTTTAATTTAATTTTTAATTAGTTTTTTTCCTTTTTTTAATCAGTTTTATTTTTCTATATTTGTAATATTTTATTTATTTTTTAGTGGTAGATTTTGGGAGTTATTATTTTTAAAAATTTTAAAAAGTATAAAAATATGAATCAAAATAAAAATTATATATTTGAAAATAACAAAAATACTAACAATTAATAAACAAACACACTAATAATAGCTTGCGAAACAAATACTTTTTTCAAATGAAAAGTCTCTTAGGCCAATATTGATTTAGACATGCCTCAAGGGTTGGGGGTAATTTAAAAGGAGGGGCAGGTTCTGACATGTGTCAAAAAATAATAATAAACAAAATAATAAACAAAACTGATTTAAAAAATAAACAAAACTAATAAAATAAAAAAACAAAACAAAATTAAAATTAAACAAAACTAAAAAGAAAGAAAGAAACAAACGCAGGTGGGTGGTTCGGTTGTAATTTCAAGGGAGAGTGAGGGAGATAAAAGTAATTATCGTGGGGGACAAGGGGGGTGGGGCGTGGGGAGAAGTAATTTGCATAATGCCTTGTGTATATCTTGCTGGTTTAATCTAGTTCATGAAAATATGTGGTCCATGGCTATGAAAAACTCTGAAAATGGTTCAAGAAGGGCTTAAAAAAAAGTGTTTGGACTGCATTGGTATAGTTTAAGTATTTTGGGTTCATTTTGTTGATCTAAACCATTCATATTGTAAACTTTATTGAGAAATTTAATAATGTTAAAAATCACATTAATTTGATACAGATCAATGGTCGATCAACATTAATTTATATCCAAATAAATAAAAATAATATTGTGTGTCACACTCATTTATTAAATTATAAAAAATACTGAATATATACTGAATTGCGTCTGATCAACTTGATTTTATACAATATTGATATTTATAATAAAATCTACAATATAAATATTTTAGATCACCAAAAGAAACACAAAATACTTAGAGCATACCCGTAATGTTAAAAAATGAACTTTAGAAAAGTCAAATGCTTAAAAATAATTATACTTCAAGAGAGGTTTATAGACATCTTATTCCATGTAAGTCGTCATATACAGTAAATTTATAGTCACATAATCCTCCTATCGAGGCTCCGCTCTCACTTTCGCTCGCCGCTCCCAAAATATGACTATATTTTGATTAAAAAACTCTATAATATAGACGCTCTCGCTCTCAAGGTATTTTAACAGAAGACACTCTCACGCACTCGCTCCCGATTTATGTGACATAGAGTAAACCTCACTCATCGCTACGCAAATGAGACAAGTTAAGATAAAATATAAGTAAATACTATTAAATAGTACAATGGTAACAATGTAGATGAGACACCTTATTTGGAAATTCATAAATACAGAGTTTTTTTTTGGGTTCAACTTCAACCTAATATTTGTTCCATTTTACCCGGGATATGGTTTTTAAGTTTCCTATTTTCTTGACCAGTGAGGTATGTAATATGTACTCTTGTCGATGGAAAAATTGTTGAGTGCTCTTATAGCGAGAAATGACCTCACCAAGATATAGTTCCAATAATGGCAATGGAGCAATGGTAAGCTCACCACCACAAATTCCACACAACTACTACCAGAGTAATTACTCGACTCTTCCATAGTATTATATAGAATTTACATACTCCTAATTAATCACATAGCGACGGGCAGGACAAGATTACTTATACTTGTTCAGTAGTCAAGAGATAAGGAGAGATCCACAATGTGTATATTACAATCATTTATTTACTTGGATTACTACGTAGACAATGCCACATGATACTCTAAGAATACCTGATAATTTCCCTACTATAACTTTTCTATTATCATTAAGTCCACCACCCACCCACCCACTCCTCACCCACAATTGCGCATATATATCAATGAGGGGCAATCAAGAAAATTCTACGGTATAGAGTTTTCATAATTGAATGCACCGGTGCACTCTAAGTATTTTGAGTCTCATTTTAAGTTTATTGTGATTGTTTAAATTATTCATATTATAGATTTTATTGTAAAAATTAATTTTATAAAAAATTATATTGATCAATCTCAGTTCAGTACGTATCCGTTCAATATAATTTAATAATTTAATAAATGAGTATGACACACAAAATTATACCAATTTATCGTGATAAAAAATTGGCATTGATCAAATTTGTAATAATTTTTAATTGATTGGGAAAATAAATTGAGTTTAATTTGGTTTAATTTTGTATTTTTTGTATTTGATGGGTGTTATATTTATATAAAAAAATATTAACCATTACTCAATTAGCAATGGTTAATGGGCTAGAAGTCCAAAAATGTTATGATTATTATTTATTTTAACTATTTTAATTTATTATATAATGTGGCATAATTCATGATCATTAAATATAATTGATTCATTTATAAAAGCTATTGTATCAACGGCCAAGATTATATTTAGACAGCCCCTTCAACCACGGTACTAATATCATGGAAGTAGTTGGTATAAGGGCCTAATCTAGTGAAACCAATCCTTGACTCCCTTGATGCAACCATTAATTCCAATCCTTGGCTTTGTTGACTTTCTGGTTGACCAAACATTGCACCACGGGTCTTCTCCTCATTGGTTGTTAAATATGGATAAACAGAGTTGTAATTAATCGGTTTAGTTTGGTTTGGTTTGGTTTGGTACAGATGATCAATCGGTTTGATTTTAGCTTCTTAAATCTTGATTTTTTTTTGTTAGGTTCGACTTTGTGGTTTCTCAAACAATTTAAAGCCGAATCGAACCAAAATTATATATGTCACCACATGTTTTATAAATCCTACTGTCTAATTTGTAGATTTAAATATTCACCGTCTATTTAAAAATTAGTCAAAATAGTCAAAGCCTTAAATGAAATTAGTCAGTGAAATGAGTGATGATCAAGTGGATCTCTTTCTGGAGGCCCATAAAATTGGACCCAAAGAAAAAAAAAACTGAAACCCAAACCAAATTTTCTCAAATTGAATGTTCGGTTTTTCTATCAGAAGTATAAGTTTCGTTTTTACAATTTTACAAACCGAAATTTTTGATTAGAACTCATAATTTTTGTCAAACCTAACCGATTACACCCTTCCCAGGCTTCCCTCAATTCTTTCTGCTTTGCAGAAGCCATGAAATGACACTAAACATAGATTC
>BRYF01000023.1:3018587-3023587 GCA_030159135.1 Actinidia polygama | reverse complement strand
TTTTTGAGCAGACCAATTCCTTCTTTAAAATGTGTTTTTTATTTTAGTCTTCCTTAATTGCAAACGATATTAGAAACTAGCAGTTTATGTGGCTTGAAGGCCACTGCAAAAACAACAGAAAGGGAACTAACTAATTGGGTTGCTAGTAATTACAAAGAAGAGGGCTAGTTGGTACTTTTACTTTGTTGGTACACAGTTGACTTTCCTTTTGCTTTGCTTCAACTCGTCCCGACGTCCCCTTTTCAATTCTCTATTTTACGTGTTGGCGTAAACTACTAAACTGTAGTGAGCTCTCCGTAGGTATTTGACAGTTACAGAGATCCCCCTTTAAGTTTATGAAATGGCAATGAAACCCTCACCGTTTTGGTTTTTAGTTACGTATATACTCCACCTTCCGTTATTCCGTCATGAATAGAAAGGTTGGAAATTGTTGAGGAAAGTCTCTAGCCCCATTTTCAATATTGCAGTAGGGTCCTCACTAGAGTACTTAAAACTCAAAAAAATATTTAGGGTTTTGTTTCCCTCAAGAAAGTCCTGATATTGTGCAGAAATGTTAAGAGTTCAATGTAAAATTGCAGAGAAAAGTGAGGATCAAGGGTATTTTTGAAAGAAATTATCGGCCCAAGACTTTGAATGTTTTTTTTTTGGAAGGCAGTTCTTATTTGAGTGTAAACTCAATTATCAAGATTGGAATCCAAATGCCCCATTGCGTTGATCGCCGTGGGAACGCATCTAACCTTATACATAGTGGCATTCGGGGTTTGGCTGATCTTTCTAGTATTTTTCTTGACATATCAGATAGGGGAGATCAGTCAGTATCAATTCAAAAACCCTAAAGGAAGGTATCTAGTATTGTCAGTGACTTAAGGAGAAACCAATGTAATTTACTTTACATTTTTCTATTAAATATATTCAGGTCACCTCTTTGCAGAACTCTTGTGAATGGTATGGATCATTTGTGTGCAAAGCAAATAGAAAAAATTAAATACAGAAACAAGCAAGTGGATGATTATATATAGAGTCCAAACACAGAACTATTGTTTTGGCAAAGTCTCTCAGTTATGATTTGAGAAGAGGGGTTCTATCTTTGATGTTGAGTTTTGAGAAATGCTACCATAAACATTACACATTATTTGCATCTAGTGTGGGGTTGAGATTATGCCACGTAACGATTTTTTACCGATCAAAACGATCATTTTATATGTCAATTAGATTAAAATATAATTTAATCATAAAATCTCATAAAATTATTTTTGGATTCATAATATATCCACAAATTTTATAAAATATTTATGATTATATTCATAAAAATTTATAAACGAATCATAAGAATTCATAAAATATATCAAATGTACCAATATAATTCATAACAAAAAATGTCATAACAATGGCTATAAAAATTCATAACAAAATCAATACAATTCATAATCAAACAAATAGTAAAACAAGTTTAATTGGCTATTTAAGTTGGTATTATTAGCTATTAATTTATTTAAAAGTTTAAGTTATTTTTTTTTATCTAATAACTATTAAATGTTATGTGGCACCATACACACCAAATAAAGGTGTGTATTATTAGGAGTGTCTAAAAGACCCGTCGGACCCGAGAACTGAATCAACCTCATTGGGTCGGGTTGGTTCGGTTCTACCATGTCCTCGGTTCGGTTCTGGGTTTGAAAGTTCTGGACCTGATCGGTTCGGTTCGGTTCTCGATTCTACAAATTTTTTTACTCAGAATCGATCCAAAATGAACCGACCCGAGAACCGAATTAGAATCGATCATATAAACATACAATGCACTCACCACACTAGGTTATTACTTATGCAGTGCACTCACCAGACTAGATTATTATCAAAAACGACCGAGAACCGAACTGACCCAACCCGAAAATGAAGAATCGAAGAACCAAACCTAACCCGAGCGGTTTGGCTCGGTTCGGTTCGGTTCGGTTCTTTTGGACAATCGAATCAATTCTGGGTTCAAAAATTGAGAACCGACCTAACCCGACTCATGTCCACCTCTATGTATTATAGCTTTACTCTGAATTTCTAATTTTTTTCACCCATCACCATCTTCTTAGCAAATATAGATAAGTATTTTGGCATGTATATAGTACATTTGTGGTATGTAAACAAATAAAATACCAATCGCCGAAAAACTAGAATGCAAGAAACCTAGTAGGGGAAAATCTATGATATCATAAAACGTTGTGGTGTATGTTACGATCGGTTGTGAGTGTGTATATTAAAAATAATTATGTAAATTGTTATGCATATATTACAATCTCTTGTAGTAAAAAAAAAATTATTACGATTTGTTGTGGTAATGTTATACCTAAGCGCACAATATGTATAATTTTTTTAATGTGTATTGTAACCGCTATCAAACTAGTATTAGGCCCCGTTTGGGGTAAGCAAAAAAAAAATACTTTTGAATTTTTTAGGTAAAATAGGATTAAAAATACACCCAGATTTTTTTTCATATATTTATATTAACTCACTCCAAATACACGGTACCCCCAACAAACTGTAAACACTATTTTTTTAAATAAAAAATTTACACAGGTGTCTACCCACTATTGGATGCTTTTCACAGAAGATATCCATAAGAGTCAAATTCGGCTTCCTCTCACATGATTGAAAAACTTTTCACTCTTTGGCCTAACGCTATTCTAAGATATGGTGATTAGTAATCCCTTTTCCCTTTTATACTGATGACTTTTAACCTTGTGATTTATATGGTGGGACCAATGTTTTGAAAACGTTGAGCGAATCGAAAAAGTGATCGGGTCACATATCACTAGTTCAATTATCGGGTCAATCGTTATTGACTCGTGATGTCATAATTATGTCATTAATTTATTTATTAATAGTAATAAAAATAACTCTTATTTTTTACACTAAATTTTATACTTAAAACTTATTTTTTTTAAATTAAATTTTTTTTCTAAAATAGTGAACCGACCGGTCCAATAACTGGTTCAATCGATGGGTTACCGGTTCAATCGCGATTTTGACTGGTTTTGACCAAAATAAGTTTTGACGGGTGACCGGACTATTTCTCTGACCGATCGACGGTTCGACCGGTCAAGCCGTCCGGTCCGATCTGATTTTTAAAACTATGGGTGGAACCTTTCCAAATGCTCACGTATTTTACCCCACCCCCTCTTCTTTTTTATTTGCCAAAACAACCCACTCTCCTTTAAAAAAATGATTTTCTTACATGGACTCACTTAAAAGTCCTATTTTATTTTGTAAGACAAAACTCTCTCTCACCAAAATATGAATTATGCCATAGCTAATTTAACAGCATAAAAGAGTTAAAAATAGTGTTTATTTAGAAAATAGATTAAGTAAATCACAAAGGGTCATATATGTCAATTGAAACGAAAAACTGATTGAATTAACAAATTGAAAAGTATTTTAAATTTGTAAAATATTAGAATGAAAATAAGGCTTATATTTCAATGAAAAGGGTTTTATGGAATAAAATATTTATGCTACTCTATAAACTAATTTGTATCATTTTGTTAGAAAAAGGACTCATTAGGAATCGTAAGAGAAATGTTGTCCTCATTGGTAATTTTTCCATAAAAGTTGCCAATCCATCAACTAAGCCGTTTGGCCTAAATTTTTTAGACGTGGTTGGGCTAAAAAATCTTGGTGTTTTTTAGTTCATTTGGATTATATTTTTTTTTACTAAACCTACCGTCTATTAGTGATTTTATACTGTGTCATATGATTAAAAAAATGAAATAATTTTGTAGCAATTATGAGCGAATCGAAAAAGTGATCGGGTCACATATCACTAGTTCAATTATCGGGTCAATCGTTATTGACTCGTGATGTCATAATTATGTCATTAATTTATTTATTAATAGTAATAAAAATAACTCTTATTTTTTACACTAAATTTTATACTTAAAACTTATTTTTTTTAAATTAAATTTTTTTTCTAAAATAGTGAACCGACCGGTCCAATAACTGGTTCAATCGATGGGTTACCGGTTCAATCGCGATTTTGACTGGTTTTGACCAAAATAAGTTTTGACGGGTGACCGGACTATTTCTCTGACCGATCGACGGTTCGACCGGTCAAGCCGTCCGGTCCGATCTGATTTTTAAAACTATGGGTGGAACCTTTCCAAATGCTCACGTATTTTACCCCACCCCCTCTTCTTTTTTATTTGCCAAAACAACCCACTCTCCTTTAAAAAAATGATTTTCTTACATGGACTCACTTAAAAGTCCTATTTTATTTTGTAAGACAAAACTCTCTCTCACCAAAATATGAATTATGCCATAGCTAATTTAACAGCATAAAAGAGTTAAAAATAGTGTTTATTTAGAAAATAGATTAAGTAAATCACAAAGGGTCATATATGTCAATTGAAACGAAAAACTGATTGAATTAACAAATTGAAAAGTATTTTAAATTTGTAAAATATTAGAATGAAAATAAGGCTTATATTTCAATGAAAAGGGTTTTATGGAATAAAATATTTATGCTACTCTATAAACTAATTTGTATCATTTTGTTAGAAAAAGGACTCATTAGGAATCGTAAGAGAAATGTTGTCCTCATTGGTAATTTTTCCATAAAAGTTGCCAATCCATCAACTAAGCCGTTTGGCCTAAATTTTTTAGACGTGGTTGGGCTAAAAAATCTTGGTGTTTTTTAGTTCATTTGGATTATATTTTTTTTTACTAAACCTACCGTCTATTAGTGATTTTATACTGTGTCATATGATTAAAAAAATGAAATAATTTTGTAGCAATTATGAGTGAAGAAAAAAAAGGGATCAATAAAAAAAATGAACCAGATCGACGGTTTTCAGTCGGTTTTTAAATTTTATCGTCGGTTTCGGTCCATGATTTAAAAATCCGATTTGGGTTCGATAAAAAAAAAAACTATCCAACTGGACCAAACCAAAATGAACCGAAACAAACTACATTTTATACATATTATTATATAAAACACATTTAATCTCGATCGTTCA
>BRYF01000023.1:2956087-2958587 GCA_030159135.1 Actinidia polygama | reverse complement strand
CAACATTCAATACATAAAGGGAATAATTTGGGCATACTTTGCAAAAAAAATTCTTTTTTGCACATAAAATTATCAAAATCGAACATAAAATGCTATTTTTTCTCAATTGGCAGATTGATCCAAACTACAGGGAGGTTATGTGTTTTTTTTCTCAAATCATAGGGTGGTTATGTGTCGATTTCAAACCAGGGGTATGTGTTAAAAGTTCAAACCACATGGAGTCATCTGTTCGATTTTAAACTAAAGGGGTTATGTGTTTTTAGGTTAAACCACATGGAAGTAAAGTGTACTTTCCCCTAGAAGTTTGAATTGTAAATGATTTGTTAATATTTTTCCGTTTTTATTCAGTTCTTAATCTAACCATGTCAGTCAAAATAGGGCTTGGAAATTTAACTTTAGTTTTAGGCACAGGCAAAAACTTTCTACTACCCTTAATAAAATTATGTTTGAAACTTATGGAAAGTATAATTGAAATTTAAAAATAAGTGTAAATCTCACCGATCTCTATAAGGTTTTTAAAAAATACAGTCATATTTTAATATTTGTATTTAATTTTTTATTTATAAAAATAACAAAATTATTATTTAATTTAGGATTTAAAATATATTTTTCTCCATACAATTATTAAAATAAATAAATATTCTTTTTTTTTCTCAAATATATTTTATTTATAAATTATTTTAGTTTATTTTTTTTAATCAATAAATACTTTAAAAAAAGAATTAATCTAAATAATTTATATTTTAAAAATTTAAGTATACTTAATAAAAATATACTTACAAAAATTGTAATCAATAATTTTTAAAAAAATTAATTAAAATTTTTATTTTCTAAATGTCCCTAATCTAGACATTTAAAAAACGATTGTTAATTCTTTTATAAATATTTATTTTATTAGGTGTATTGGGATTTTTTTTGAAGCCCTAAATTAAGGGACAAGTTTGTTATTTCACACAAAAATTAGTTCTAAAGTGTAATATTGATATTAGTTTTAAAAGTAAGGATTGTCAATGCTCTTTTTAAAATTATAAGGGAGGTGACTGTACTTGTTAGAAGGTCAGTGAAATTTAGTAACTAAAATGAAGATTATAATAAAATTTAGTCTATTTTTCTTTGTTCATTCAATTTTGCAAAACAATAAATTAAATTAAGCGATAATATGTTTTTATTTGGTTTTAGAAAAGGAGGGAAGAAAATGATATTATTGATACTATAGAAAGTAATTAAAATGAAGATTATAGAGAAATAATTAATTTATAAACAAAGAGAAAAATGTAACAAGAAAAATCCAACATGATAAGGACTATAAAACTACTTATCTCCCCCCTTCCATAACTTAAATACTTGATCTGTAATTTATTTTGCAATTTGTAATTTATTTGTTGAAGATCTAGGGTAAATATCGCTTATTGATTTATTTTTTTAATCTGGTGGTTTGATTCTAGAGAACAATAATTTCGGTCTAAACCGAACCGTTTGGTTTTGTACCCTATTTGGCTTGGTTCGGTTTGGTTTTGGCTTGGGCAAAACCGAAATTTTCTATTCAGACTTAAATTTTGGTTCAAAACAAACAAACAAAAAAATCGTTTACAATAAGTGGCGGAGCTACATAGAGATAAGTGGGGTTAATTGATCTCACTGAAAAAAAACTACACAATTTTTTTAAATATAATTTATCATAAATATAATTTTGATCCCATAAAAATTAATAATTTACACTAATTTTATAATTTTAACTCCACTGAACATAAATTTTAATTATTTTGACCTGACTGAATATAAAATTAATTCTTTTAACTCCAGTAAAGATTCATTCTAGCTCCGCCCATGCTTACAATCCCGGCTTATAAGGCCTGGGCACCTCGGATTCTAGCCTCACTGTGCAAACAAAAATGTCCCAATATTACATTTTTTTAGTATATTGATATTGTATAAGTGTACCGAAATATGTCGGGAGGTATAAATATCTGTTGGAACTGTGTATTATTCATCTCCCAATGGACACTAGGCAGCCAGACCATAATAAAAAACAGAAATTGCTCAGAAAGTCCAAATTGATGCATGATTCTTGCAATTAGCAAGTCTCAATTATTTGGATCAATGAAAGTCCACGTGTATCGACAAAATTATTATTATTTAATTATAAATGTATTTCTTTATTCAATAATCAGTCAAGAAAGTGCATATCACCGTCACCACCAAGGCCGCCGCAACTGCCGCCAGACAGATAAATTTTACTGAACGTGAATTTTTATAATAGCATTTTTTTATTTACGTAATATTCAATGAGTAAAAGCATGACTATTCATTTTTTGTTTACATAATATTTAAAGAGAAACTTCAGCATTCGTTTTTTGTTCACATAATACTAAAACAATAAAATTTTACTCATAAAAGCTTGCTAGTGACCGGCTGAAAAAGTTGCTGTCGGCTGCTAGCGGTAGTGGCCAGAGTATGGATTATGGAGGAGTGAGAAATGGAAATAGTGTAAAGAGTATAA
>BRYF01000023.1:2918587-2923587 GCA_030159135.1 Actinidia polygama | reverse complement strand
GGTTGTAGATCTGGAAGAGAGAGAGGGTGGGTGGGGGTGCAGAGCATTGGAGATGGCAGCAAAACAGTCCCGTCACGTTCAACCGTACAAAATAACTAGTCTCCCTGACTGATTAAATGTAGCTGGCGGAATTGGTGGAATGTATTTGCCTAGTGAGATGAAGAGCCTGTTGGAGAGATCAAAAATGAGTTTGGCTAGGTATTTTTGCGAACAGGGCTCTTTACTTGTTGGAGATGCTCTAAGCTCCTTTTGTTTCTCAAAAAAAAAATGGTATGATTTGGTGAGAAAGAGAAATGATTGGTTGTGTATTATCAATAATACCAAGATTGCGTATCAAAATACGAAGGAAGGAAAAAAAATTCTCACTTGTCTCTATCTCACATGATTTGCTTTCTTACTCGTCCAAACATGATGAGAAACCAAAATCATTTCTTTTCTTTTTCACTTGGGTTAGAAAGCACTATCTTCTCTTTTCTTTTCTCACTCATCATTCCAAATAGATATGTTGATAAAGTATATGCAACCTGTTACTTAGGTCTTACCTATGAAAAGATACACGAATGTATTGTTACTTGCAATGCTTCATACTGCTTGTTGTGTTATGGGTTTCTGGATAGAAAAGTATACATAATCTATAATTTTGTTCCTAATGGTGAGGTGTGAAAGAGTGCTACCTACAAAAGACAGTTAAAACAACAAAATACAAGAAAGGTAAAAGGTGAAAACAAATAAAGTAATATTATCTTGGCATTTGAAGGGTGCTGCCTTCAAATTTGAAGGGTAGAAAGCAATTCAAGGGTAAGATGGTCTTTTTGGTATCTGTTGGAGTGCAAAATAGATACCAAGCCCTTCAATATTTTTGACCTTTGGTATTTGAGGGTCACTTGGAGATGCTCTATATGAAAATAAGATACAAGTACGGTTTGGGTAAGTTCTTGAAGACATATATTCTTATAATTTATTATAGCGAATTAAATAGTATAACATTAGAAAATTAAATTCGTAAATGAGTTGAACGGTGTTTGATAAACAATTAACCTACAAACTAAAGTTCAATGCCAATTGCCCAGTAAGGTAAAAACTAAAGTTTAGTGTGATTGGTCCAGAAAATCTACTAACCAAAGCTTAAGCTAAAAGCATTTAAGCATTGAAAGAATAAAGGAGTTTTGTTTTGAGTTCCCATATTGTAAAACAAGATAGATAGGCTTGTATGTACCCCGAGGTACCAAAGTTACATATCCATGAATCAAAAAAAGAAAAAGATGGATGTGTTTCACAATACCTAGTAGTGAGTACATATGCAGACGTACCATATTATGTACCAGTTCCCAATTAATATCTGCTGTCATAATCTTTGAAGTATAATGGAGGTGGATTTGGGCACGGTGGTTTAGATGATCGTTGCTTGACTCATTGATCCCGTTATTATGAGATTAATTCGCATTTGGTTTTATGCACAGGTCATCTACTGCACTAGCTTGAGTTGGAGTGCGGATGGGAGCACATTGTTTGGTGGATATACAGATGGTGTTATAAGAGTTTGGGGCATTGGGATTGGTCGTTACTAGAACAGATTTAATCCGTGAAATGAACTCATGGTAGCATTTTAAGTCTTTTGAGGTTTTGTTTGAAATGTTGACAAGATATTTTGGATTCTCTTATCTTTTATGGCTTTGTGGCCTCTGGTATGTTTGCTTCTTTGGATATTTTCTGAGTTGTTAAATTGTTGTTGACGATAAGTGGAAGTTACGCTTCTTTGACTTGCTTGAGCCTTCTTGATTGTCCAGGTGAGAATATAGTTATAATTCTTGGTTTGTGATATAATGTATGATCTAGTGCAGGATTCAATGCTTTGCCTATATCCATATGCAGTAGGCGCTAGATGGGAGTCTTCCACCTCGATTAGTTGCTAATTGGTGCATTAGGCGGCCATCATAATTAAGCAGCACCCAGGCATAATTAGGCGACATCTCTTGATGTTTAAATAGAGGTGTCAAGCATGCCTTGCCGGCACGGCACGGCAATAAAAAAACCGGCACGGGCACGGTATAAGTTGGGCACGACACGATAGTTGGCTTGGTTTGGCACGGCACGATCCGAACTTACTAAAGCATGGCATGGGCACGACATGATATTATTCTAGCACGGCACAGGCACGAAAAAAAATCAAATTTAAAAAACAAAACAAAAACTCATTAAATCACATTTGGTTACCGTCTAACTTTGCCCTGTAACCCAGTTCTATGAATTGAAGAGGCCGAAAGAGAAACCAAAAGAAAAAATTGGGCTAGAGTGACCACGGGCCCATTTCAAGCTTGTATTGCTTCGTTCAGGCCCAGCAAAGAAACAACACAACACTTTTGTTCAGAAGGTTTGGACCCCAACTTGGGTCTGAATAATGATCCAAACACATCACACCGACTTTATTTGTTATGGACCAAAATGTGGGACCCACGAAAGGATGGTGGGTTTTATTTAGGGGTGCACAAAATACCCGAGACCCGACCTCATTGGTTTGGGTTGGTTCGGGTCTACCACCGTCTCGGGTCGGTTCTGGGTCTAAAAATTTCGGACCCGTCCAGCTCGGGTCGGTTCTTGGGTCCGTATATTTTTTATCCAGAACCGACCCGAACCCACCCGAGATGAGAACCGACCCGAGGAACCAACCCGAGACCCGAGACGAGAACCGATCACATATAAACATACAATGCACTCGCGCACACTTGATTATTACCTATGCTATATAAAGTTTAGGGAGAACCGAAGAACCGACCCGACCCGATCCAAACCGAGAATCGAAGAACCGCCCCGACCCAACCTGAGAACCGAAGAACCGAGGAACCGAAACGGAACCGAGTGAGCCGGGTCGGGTCGGGTCTCTTTGAGCGTCGGGTCGGTTCCGGGTCCAAAAAATTGTAACCGTGGATGGTCGGGTCGGTTCTGGGTCTAACCCAGACCCGACCCAACCCGACCCGTGTGCACCCCTAACTTTTACTGCTTTAGCCAATCCGCTACTATCGGGGTTGGTTGTAGTTTTTTTTGGTTGAAAGTAGAGGTGTCTAAAGAGATCCGGAAATCGGTGAACCGGGTCGAATCAAATCGAATCGTGCCATTTAGATTGGTTTTATGGTTTAATGGTTAGGTTATGTTTTTTAAAAACTAAGAAACGATAAATTTGATTACGTTACTTGATTTTTTTTCAAATCGTAGTTAGAACCAAACCGGAAGCGATATAATATATATTGCCATGGTTAAAGCTTTAAAAATATAAATAAAAAAAAGAGAACATTAAATTTTTATTGCTATGGTTAATTGCATGAGTTCTGTGAAATTTTAAATTGTTCAAAGAGAGTTAATTGCCATGGTGATTATAGTTGAAGTGGACATTGGTTCTTTTTTTGTGATTCATTTGTGATCTCCTGTGCACGTTACAATCACTCTAGTAGTGCACTATTCAATTAATTTGCATAACTCCATGATTATCTTTTGCGTCCAAATTGAACATTTGGGTTCTCTTAAGTTTTTATTGTATTTAAAGGAAAGAAATTCATTTTTTACAGTAAATAAAATTTTATACTATTAAATAGATCAGAGATAGAAATTCTCATTTTTTTGATATAATATCATTTGACGAGTCAATCTATGAACTATTTTGTACTACTTTTGGTTCGAGACTTGAAGTATTAATGAAATTATGGGTTATTTAAATAAATATCTTTATTTGTAATTTTATATTTTACAAAAATATTTAAAATGTTAATTGGATTGAACCGGAACCGAACCGAAATCGAATTGATAAGGCGGATTGGTTTTGATTTGGTTCTATAGTTGTAATGGTTAGGTTCCGGTTCTCATTTTTTCAGAATTGATAAAAATAAATTGGTTATTGGATTCTCATTAAAACTGGACCAATCCAGACCGTGGACACCCAAATTGAAAGTTGTGTTAGAATGTTTGTTAAGACTTTTATATATGTTTATAGATTATAAGTAACTTTAAAAAGTTTGAATTTTTTTTAATTTTTTCAAAATTTTATTTTGATACTTTTTAACTTTTTACTTTTTACTTTTTACTTTTTGCTTCCTAAATTCTGAAAGGAAATAAAAAAATAGTATGCAAAGATAGTCAAATTTAGCTATTTGGGCCCAAATATTTTTTTTGGGTTGTTGAAAATTTAACGGAAAAAAAAGAGTGCGTAGTGTGATTTAACCAAAAAAAAATATTTTATTTCAGAAATCAGAAAAAAAGAATTAGAGACTTAGTTTTTAATTTCAATTAAAACGTTTAAAGTTATATTTTCAAAAAAATATTTCTATTAACTTAACGGAATTGAATGACATTAGCAAATAACAAGTTTTAAAATTTTTAAATAACTTCTTAGCAAACTTTAAAAGAGAATCTTGGAGTAATATGGAAAAGAAGAGTTAGAGACTTAGTTTTTAATTTTTATGTATTTTAGATACCTAAATTGTCATTTCTATCTTCCTCGGATCTTTTTAGTATTATTCAACATTGAATATTTGATTTCTACTATTTTTATGTCATTTCTTTTTTGATATTTAATAGTTGATCATTGTTATTTTTAATAAATATTAATTATCTAAATAAAAAAAAAAATATCTATAGCATTATTATTCCTCTTGGCCGTTTTTTTTATCGCCTAACGATTTTTAGAACAAGAATGTGAAAGAACCACCCTATATAGATATGTTCCATGCTCAAATTGGAGCTAATGGAAAATGCTGCCACATTGTATTATTTGTACGATTTTCAGGTACCTGGAACATCATTGCAGTTAAACATGGTTGTTCATTCCTTCGTTGGTTCAGATAATCGAGGCAAAGTCAATTCAGGATATTTTAAGTCGACCAGGTCCAATCGGTATGACAATTCTTTTATACAAATTAACAAGTCTTACTAGATCTCTGAAGTAACTGGCATAATCTTCCTTGTTTCCTGGTTTTTGATTACCGAAATCTAAGTAGGATGAATAGAAAGAC
>BRYF01000023.1:2893587-2896087 GCA_030159135.1 Actinidia polygama | reverse complement strand
CTCTTTTATACCTTAGCTCAGTGCGTCGACTCGACGCACTGACATCCTTTTAAACTATTATAAAAAAAATATTGGAGCTAATTTCTTGATAAAAATAATAAGATTGTCCTTAAATTTAAGACTTTTAAATTTAATTTCTCAAGCACTAATTCTTTTTTTCTTAATTGTCTTGGTGCTCATACAAATTATTCCCTTTATAGGAAAATAAATTTGTTCAGATACCTAATAAGTAGGTGAAGTGACTGATACAATGGAGTCTATTGCTTTAACTAGAATCAACAATAATATACTTATTATTTCAATAAATTACAATTAATGAAAGTAATGTTCACTTGCTTATCTGGTGGCTGAACAAAATAAATGTCAATGAATAGTTGAACGCGTGTGAACTATTTGTTTATGTTGCATACATAAATAATTTAATCTAAAAAAAATAGAAAGATAGTAATTGAGTTTTCTTCACGTGTACTCTAATTTAATTGGAACCTTAATGCTAATTTTTAGCACTTCATTCATTTGTTTTGTTTACATTTGGACAAGCACTCCATTCATATATATAAACTGAAAGTTAGAGACACACACACACACACACACACACACAGTGAAACATAGATGGGTTAAGTGAAAGCCATTAAATGAAGTTCTAGAATGGATAAGATATTCCATTTCAAATAAAAAAGATGTAATAAAAAGGTTAAGTGGTGCAGTTATATTTTCAAAATTCGACTTGAAAAATAGATTTAAATTCGACTTGAAAATTAGATTTTGGCAAATACAATTACATCCTAAAAATAAATATAAAACTGCATTCACAACACCATTCGAATATTACGAATGTAATGTAATGCCTTTTGAATTAAAAAATGCTCTCAATTAGTTTCAGAACATTATGAATGAAATATTTAACCCCTTTAGTCATTTCTCTATAGTTTATATTGATGATGTTCTTATTTTTTCCAAATCAATTGATGAATATTGGAAACATTTGAACACATCCTTAAAAACTATTAAACATAATGGTCTAGTCATTTCAGCTCCTAAAATAGAGTTATTTCAAACCAAAGTCAGATTCTTAGGATATTATATTTACCAAGGAACTTTTATTCCTATTAAATGGTCAATTCAATTTGCAGATAAATTTCCTGATGAACTTTTAGATAAAAATCAGCTACTGAGTTTTTTAGGATCCCTCAATTATATCGCTGAGTTCTATAAAGACCTTAGGAAGAAGTGTCAACCCCTTTTTGAAAGGTTGAAAGATAATCTCCTCTTTGATCCTCTATTCACACCTCTATTGCTCAAGAGTTATATGTATAAAATTCTATCTACCACTCAGTAAGTCATATTGTTCGCCATTTAAGTTTAGGTGAAGTCCTTGTCCTAATATTGCTTCTGCAATACCATTTTTCCTCTCCAAGGATGAGGGAAAATGGACTAATGTTGAATCAAGTGGCACTAACCTTTAGAGGGTAAATTACACTTTGTACCCTTATATTTTTACCAAAATATCACTTTGTATGATTACATTTAAAAGGTGAAGTGTCTAGTTGTTCCTATCAATATGCTTTCTAGTTGTTTAAAATTATAGGCGTGTTCGATCTAAAACTAATTGAAAATAAATATAGTGGTTACTATACTATATTTACTAAGTTTGGGTGACTTAAACAAAAAAATTATGAACTGAGTAGTATCTCAAATGCAACTTCAATATCATTTCAGTTTGTAATTTTTTTTTTTTTACCATAAGTAGTTCAGCTGATAAAGACGCTGGCTTTATGTTCAAGGAGTCATCAGTTCGAGTCCTCTCACGGTCACAGTTGGCTCGGCCGTTAACTTTAAATTCTCAAATTAGTCTCTTTTAAACTTAATTAGATTGGGCGGGATACTAGACTATTAAAAAAGAACAAACAAATTATGAACTGAGTAGTATCTCAAATGCAACTTCAATATCATTTCAGTTTGTAATTTATTTTTATTTTTTACCATAAGTAGTTCAGCTGGTAAAGACGCTGGCTTTATGTTCAAGGAGTCATCAGTTCGAGTTCTCTCACGGTTACAGTTGGCCCGACCGTTAACTTTAAATTCTTAAATTAGTCTCTTTTAAACTTAATTAGATTGGGCGGGATACTAGACTATTAAAAAAGAGCAATAAAGACTTTCAAAAATATATACTGAACTAAAGATTTATTTAGAGCTGCTGCATATATAATATGTATATATACATATAAACTCAAATTTACGAGGAAAAAAAGCCCTGAAATTAAACCAGCATTAGTTTGAAATGTAAAAACCCTAAACCATAGAACTCTTGTAGTGCTATTCCTTTTTAGCGCCTCTTGTTTGCGGGCTCCTTGTGGGCGTTGAAGTAGACTGTGGCTACTGGCAGGCCCAGGCCCATATGGTGAGCGAAGGTGCGGGTGTTGAAGTGGGCCCGTGAGATGGGCTGGTCCACAGCCTCCAGAGGCGATTTTTGTTGGAAAAGGACCAGTATGTACCTGTG
>BRYF01000023.1:2863587-2866087 GCA_030159135.1 Actinidia polygama | reverse complement strand
TAGTGTTCTTAGACTAAATTTTATTGGTGCTCTAACTTTAAAGTGATTAGTCTAAATATCAGATTTTATTATTTTTTATTTAGATTGTAATCAACCTGTGTAGATTTATCATTTAATGAATAGTGCAAAACAATGCTATAATAGCACCTAATAATCTGTCCACGCTGGTGCCTCTTATTGGTCCTTGGGCCCACTTGATTGGCCCACCTTGATCCCAATGGCAGATTATGAGCATTTTTTGGGTACTTAGTTATAAATTGGGGAAAATAAAATAAATAATAGAGTCGTGATCCCATGGGCACGCAACCGTGGTAACTACCACGGGAGCGCCTCGTGTCAGCAAAGCATCCCGACATTTGTGCTGGTGGGGCCCAAGTCATTAATGACTTTTCCCTCTCTCTCCTCTCTCCTCTCTCTAATTAATTAAGTTTCTTTATTTTTTTTTCAAATTAGGGTTAAAAATAATGGAAACAAAGTATAAAAATCGAATTATAGAAAATATTTTTGTTAGAAAATTAAAAAAATATATAAACAATTTTCTGTTAAAAAATTGTTTTTTTAAAAAAATTGTTTTCTAAAACAATAATTTTCTGCCAAAACAACTGTTTTAAGTATCATAAAAACTGTTTTTGAACAAAAAAAAAAATTTAAAAACAAAAAAAATATTTTATGTAAAAAAAAAAAATCAAAAACAATTATTTTTTGGTTAAAAAAAACTATTTTCAAAACTAAATTTTCTATTTAAAAAAGTTTTTAAAAAATTATTTTCTGTTAAAAATAATGTTTTAATTTATTTTTTTGGAAAAACTATCAAAATTAAAAAAATCCAACCCACATGATAATTAAAAATAATCAAACAAAGGTCAAAGTATTTTATGTTTAAATAATTTTTAACATATCATCAATAATTTGTAACCCTAAATTGAAAAAAAATAAAAAAATTAATTAATTAGAGAGAGAGAGAGGGAGAGAGGAGAGAGAGGGAGAGCTCATAATGCGGGGCCCCACCACCACCAAGTGTTTGCTGGATTTGTTGACACGGGACGCTCCCGTGGTAGTTACCACGGGAGCACGCCCGTTTGATCAACACCCTAAAAAATAATATAAAAACCAAACACTAGTGGATGTTTGATAATGTTGTAACTTTTTTGTTTTCTGTGTTTGTTTAGTTTTTATTTATTTTTTTGAAAAACAAAAATTAAAAATATGTTTGTATTCATATTTTTTTTAAATTATTTTTAAAAAAAAATATGGTGGTGGTGGTGGTAGAGACGGCGGCGGCAGCAGTAGTGGATGTGGCGCCAGTGGTGGAGACGTACACGCGTAAATAGTATCTTAGCCAGAAATGAGTTTTGTAAACAAATAAAAACATACGTTTTGGGTGTTTTTACTATTTTAAGAAATAGTAGTAGTAATTTTGCCTTATCTTCAATCATAAATAGCAACACAAATAAATTTTTGTTTATATTTATACCCAAAAATAAAACAAAAATAAAAAAAATATAAATTAAACAGTTACCAAGCATCCACTCAGTGTTTGTTAGTGTTGATTAAAAAAACTGATTATTTAAAAGTAAAAATTAAAAAGTATCAAATTATAGTTTTTTAATATTTTTTTTATATTTTTTGGCCAATAAGCACATATTCAAAATAATACCAAACAATCTAGCAATGGAGAAAGAAAACCCAATCAGATTTAAAAGTTTGTCAAGTGTTGATGATTGATTTTTACATGCAAAATAATAGCATAAAAATTAAAAAATATTATTTATTTCCTTGGTTTCTTATCATTTTTCTTTCCAAATGAGAAATCACGAGTAAAAGACAATAAAAAAAATTCCCCTTTGCAAATTCGTAGTGTATTTCTTTAACTTTTCTCTTACGTTAAATCATCCATTTAAATACAATCTCAAAGCAAGGGACGATTAACGATTCTAATTTTGAGGGTGCGAAAACATATGCAGCCTAACAATAAATATGCAAATCGCTATAATTTAAAAATTATTTTTAAATTATTAATAAATTTTAAAAAATTTATAAAAATGCAAACGCGCTCTCGCCCCCTAAATCCATCCCTATCTCAATATCTCAAACACTCACAATTGGAATTTCCTTGACAATTTGGACCACCTTTATTATCTATACGCCTCAAAATATAATATATGCATCCATGCACCTCCATCTATTTGACCAGTACCCCAAAATTGGAAATTTCAATGGACAAAAATGTCCCCCATCGTCCCTTTTAGTTAGGGCATCGCAGGTATGCCAAGTCACTCCCAAGTCATATAATAGGACAAAAAAGGGATAGAGAGAGAAAGTATCAATCTTTGTCGTTATCCTTGTGAGTTCACCTTTTGTTTCTCTCCAAAAGTTTGGATAAAAAGTAGACATCAACTTTAAATTACAATGGTTTTGGATTTGTGGATTCATGGATAATGAGAAAGTATGATGAAATTAAAATAAATTAAAAATTAGGGTTCGATCTCGTTAACAAATT
>BRYF01000023.1:2813587-2818587 GCA_030159135.1 Actinidia polygama | reverse complement strand
CCGAGCCAAATCGGAATTTGAAGCCCAACACATGCTTTATTGTAGTTCCGTTTACCTTCATCTCACGGTCCATTTTTCTCCAACTCTAACTTAGATAATATTGAGTCCAGTCCATCTAGATAAGTCCGAGCCCACTTGGATGAGTCTAAGTCAGTAGCCAAGTCCAAATCTGGTTGGAGTTCGCATGGAGTGTTCATGTGACGGTGGAACTCTCGAGTTATCTAGAACTCTTGAGAGTGCTTATCTTTTATGTTTTCCTAGAGTATGATAACTATTAGATATTCTGTTAGGAATCTACCACCTCCTTCCCTTAGTCTATAAAAGAGAGAGCAGGGCCCTTAGATTCAGGACGTTAATGCGGTGTGCATATGCGTAGGACGTTAATGCGGTGTGCATATGCGTTGGGTTGTGGGCTGAGAGCGGAGTGGTATGAGAGTGAGATTGAGAGGCAAGGGTGAGAGAAGGTGAGTTGAGAGATCGAGTCTCCTCATTTGTAATTCATTCGTGTAATTCATTCGTTCGAATAGTGGATTGGTGATTTCTCTCCGTGGACGTAGGCATCATTGGCCGAACCACGTAAATCTTTATTGTCTTGTGTGTGTGATCGGTTATTAATTTTGAGCACAATAATTGGTATCAGAGCACAACAGATAGCTAATGGAGGAATTTGAAAAAAAGGTAATATTCATATATTAATTCGTTTAGTAACTGTTATTTGTATATTTATTGTTTATATTATTGCTTCATTAATTTGTTTTTACTTGTTACATAGGTTGGAATCAGCCCCTTTGCCATTGACGTGTAATTTTTCATCTCTATTTTTTTTATTTCTTTTTTTATCAAATTGAATAAATTAAGAAACTGAACCGAAATTCTTCAAATTGAACCGTTCGATTTTATACCTCATTTAGTTTGGTTCCAAATTTTATATTTAGATTAAAATTTTAATTCAAAACGGAACCGAAAAAACTATTTACACCCCTGCAATTAGTGGACTTCCCAAAGCCCAAATCAAAAAGTCCGCCCGAATAGGCTTGAAGTAGGCCCGAAGTATGTGGTCTGGGCTTGGCCTGGAATTATGGGACCGAAGCCTGTCCTCACAAAACCATCCCGAAGCCTGCTCGAACCAAGCCCGGACTCTGCCCCTATAATCCTACCCACCGTCCAAGTCTTAAAAGTCTCCGTTTGTATGCGGAAGTAAGATATTTTAAATTCTTGCCTCAAATTTATAAATGTCTTTAAATGGCAAATAAATTAAATAATTTAAAATTATCTATTAAATTTTAATAACAAAATAAATGCATAAAAATTTAAAACATACAATATAAACGCTCGGATTATCTATACGAAGTCTGGAGTAGGACCCTCTCATGAGTACGGAGGAATGAGTCTGGGAAGGAGCTAATCCCATTGCCACTATTTTTAGCTAGGTTTTGGTTTAACACAAAATTACTTGTAAAAAACGCTCGATTTGTAAAAAAGTAAACCATTAGCTTTTCATTTTGTAAATCATAACCAAATCCCAACTGCATAATTTAGTTAGGTTTAGCCGGTTTTGTAAGGATCCATATATTTCTTATGGATCACATGAATCAAACAGGAAGATCAAAATCAAACCAAACCATCAAAAGCCACCGAAGACATATACAGTGACACCTTTCCATTAATATCAAGATTTAGCAAACCTTTGATCGAACTTAAAGATTAGTTAAGAGAAACTATTCCACGCACGTATCAAATATACCATGCGCCGAACCCTAGATCAACAGTCAATTCCTCAGATTACATGGACGAACCGTTCGTCGTCGTGGTGGCGGCGCCTGCTATCATCTTCTTAAATTCTTCAAAGCTAACGTAACCGTCTCCGTCGGAATCGACGGAATTGATCATTCCGGTGCAGTCGTGGACGGAGTACTTCTCGCCGAGGCGGCTCAGGATCTGGTGGAGCTCGGCGGCGGAGATGAGGCCGTCCTTGTCCTGATCGTACAGCTCAAAGGCGTCCCTCAGCTCCTGAGCACCGCCCTCCCCATCCGCGGCGCCGCAGAAGGCGACGAACTCGGCGAGGCTGATGAATCCGTCGCGGTCGGAGTCAATTTCCTCCATGGTCCGGTTGATTTCGGCCTCGGAGGTGTCGGATCCAAGGGCCTTCATGACGTCGACGAGCTCGGTGACGGAGATCTTGCCGTCTCCGTTGGCGTCGAACTTTTTGAAGACCTTCGTCACTTCGTCCATGTCCTGCAGGCACGCCGATGGCTTCGGGCTAGGGTTTGGGTTTGCCGCCATTGGTATTTCTCGCTTTCGCTTTTGAAATTATGATGAAATTCGGAAGAGACAGAGAGAGAGATATGATAGTGGGGAAGAAATAGAGAGAGATAATTAGAGAGGCAGAGGTTCCGCTTATTTATCGGGATTAATAGAGAGGGAACCATACGCGCTAGAAACTGTCAGATTTCATGGACGGTAAATGTGCAATTTAAATATTTGAGATCTTAATTTCATAATTTGAGCCCATGATCAAAATTATTTATACAGTAGATTTTATCAAAAAATTCAATATTGTAAGAAATCGAATATAATTAATATCAATTTATATCAAAATAAATTTTTATACCCACTCATTTATTAAAATATAAAATAGTACTGTACATATATTAATTTATTTTCTATCAATATATTTTTTTATCAAACTATGGTCGAAACTGTCCTTATAATTTCAATATATTTTCGCTAATCATTTCTTTGATAAATGTAAAATATCTTCATAATTTCTAAATTAATTTCAATGCAAAATATACCAATCAAACTGGTATTATATAAACCAAACTTGAATTAATTTTATGAGTAAAATTTGGATAAATTGCATTTTGTCCCCTAATTAATAATTTTTTCACTTTGCACACTCAACTATATAAAACGTTGCAATCAACCCCAACAACAAACGTCTATGTACAAAGTGAACGAAATTGCCACATCACGTATTGACCCGACTCGAATTTATAAGCAGTCCATGTTTAACGTCATAGAAAATATCCAAAATTATATATATTTTTTTGT
This sequence comes from Actinidia polygama, assembly GCA_030159135.1. Classification (NCBI taxonomy): domain Eukaryota; kingdom Viridiplantae; phylum Streptophyta; class Magnoliopsida; order Ericales; family Actinidiaceae; genus Actinidia; species Actinidia polygama. Next base: position 2,815,533 of record BRYF01000023.1, on the reverse strand, counting down.
TCACAAACTCATAGTAAACGAAGAGAGAGATGAAGGGGGGAAGAGAGATTTAGAAACTGAACAAGGTATAAAATAAATCGAAGTTGGATATCTTTTTATGAAACTAACATGTGTTGCTCCTTGGATCGGGTTACACACATGGTGGCTTAATTGACAATTGTTGTTCATTTTGTAAACAAACATTAAATGTCGGGTTTGATTACAATGGTTTATGTGGGGGATTGAGTTTGAGAGGTAAGAGGAAGGAAATCAAGGATAGACACTCGCAGTGGTTCTACAGTGACAGGGGTAGCTTCAACCAGTCAACCAGTAATGTCCGAACTGCAGCACAGAAACAGTGAGTTCGCCCGACAGAGCTATTTCCAAAAAACGATTATCCGACGTTCAAGTTAGAAGATCGGATAATGTAGAGAGATAAAGTGTGTATTTAGATAGCAAATTGCGCATCCCTGTTGGATAACCGAAGTCCTTCTTATATACCGTACCTCGACGCGCCAACTGCTATATCAGTGATTAGGCGGTTGCCCCAAACCATACCTCTGCGGCTTAGTTAGTAGCACATCTCCATAACGTAAAATGTCATGTTTCAAGAATGGGGGCTGTCAGAGATAACTTCGCAATGCAAGTCATCCTCTATCCCTTGACATACCTCGAAATCGTTGCTGACATTTGGCTCTCAACCAACGCTCAATAGGATTGGTTCACCGAGCTTATTGTATAGCGACAGCTCGGCTGTGACGCATATCATTTAGTCTTGGATGATGTCAATGCTTGATAGTCTTTCAGCCGAGCTTATGCGAGCGTCTTACCCCTACCTCGCTTCATAATGGTTACCCTAGGGTGGCTACTGTCTTGGTATGAACCGAGCTTGTAGTTGTCTATTTTATCCTCTTACAATTTATATAGCTGAGGGTGCAAAATAAGAAAAATATTAGTTATGGGGACAAAGTGAGAATCATTCGGTACTTTGAGGCGATAAAGTGCAGTTTACCTATAAATTTATATAAAAGATAAACGAGTACTTTAAATGAAAACTAAACAATAAAATTCAAACAATGCTATATTATATGTTATCTTTCTTCTTCTTTTTTTTAATAAAATTATCGAATAAATTTAATTTTTAATTTTTAATATCTATAAAATTATTCGTAAATAACAAGAGTATTACGCTAGATGTACAAATGAATGGGATCATAGTAGCGTGGTGATATATTGTTGTCACCTGTTGTCCGCTTGCTCCACCATTAATTTCTCAGCTATTTTTAGAAATTGGAATGGGGCTAGAATTGAGCCTCATCCAACGGGTAGTTGTAATAGGATATTTTGTGGAGGTTTTAAACTCATTTAAATTTTAAGTATTTAGTTTCTCTCCAAAAAAAATTATATATATATTTATCCTTATTTAAAGAAAAAATAGATTAACGGTAGGTGACGATACTGGAGTCAGTGACGACGATAACAAAGGTGTTACTGTTGTCATCAATGAAGATGGTGACGGAAAAGACGACATCAATAAAATAAGAAAAAATGATTTATTATTATTATTATTTCAACCAATTCTCAAAAAAAAAAACTTAAAATAAAAAGTAAAAAAAATTAGTTATTTCAACAAATTCTCATATTTTGCATATTTGTTATGCGTACCTCTTAGAATAATAAATTTATGATTTCAAAAAATAGTATAAAAAGTAATAAATTTATCATTCTACACAGAAATAAATATATAAAAACATAAAAATTAAAATATGTAGCAATAGTAAAATGTTTGAGAGTGATGTGTTTAATTAAAAAATACAATGGACAATAAATTTCTTATTCATAATCCATTACAATTTTAGTTGAAAAAAAGAGTGAGAAATTTATCATTTAAGACATTTTAGTCCACATGACTTAGATAGAATTTTTAAATGGATCAGGATTTATTTAATAAAAATTCCAACTCAAAG
>BRYF01000023.1:2786087-2791087 GCA_030159135.1 Actinidia polygama | reverse complement strand
CTTTCCTTTGAAATACCAAATAAATACCTAACAGATGAACCATCCACTTATTAATACGCTCGTAATCACATCAGTTGTAGCAAATAGCTACTGAGTAATTATATACAAACAAATAATACTTACAAATATATTTTTAATTACTGGCGTGACACATGTCATATCATTAGAATATGTCCTGTTTCAAATTTGAAAACTTCATTTGTGCTTGCCACATTAGTTAATAAGCTTTAGTTAGTAAGCTTTGTATGTTTGTAAAGCATTTTCCATAGCTATTATGGAGGAATAACTCTTCTCAACCCAAAAGCACGGTAAGTAATCCCAAACTCCTATTGGAAAAAAAAAAGGACTTCACTTCACTATATGAATTCTAATTTCATATTTTAATTTCTAACTTACTCATACTAGGCAGGGGCAGAGCTATAATTTTTGGTCAAGGAGGGCTAAAGTGTAAAAAAAAAAATTTAGTGTAAATTTTGTAAGTTTTTAAAAGTGAGGGGGGCTAGAGCCCCTCCTAGTTAGGGGTGCACACGGGTCGGGTCGGGTCTGGGTTAGACCCAGAACCGACCTGACCATCCACGGTTTCAGATTTTTGGACCCGGAATCGACCCGACGCTCAAAGAGACCTGACCCGACCCGAACCACCCGGTTCCGGTTCGGTTCCTCGGTTCTTCGGTTCTCGGGTTGTTTCGGGTCGGGTCGGGTCGGTTCTTCGGTTTTCCCTAAACTTTATATAGCATAGGTAATAATCAAGTGTGCGCGAGTGCATTGTATGTTTATATATGATCGGTTCTCGTCTCGGTTCCTCGGGTCTCGGGTGGGTTCCTCGGGTCGGTTCGGGTCGGTTCTCATCTCGGGTGGGTTCGGGTCGGTTCTGGATAAAAAATATACGGACCCGAGAACCAACCCGATCTGGACGGGTCCGAAATTTTTAGACCCAGAACCGACCCGAGACGGTGGTAGACCCGAACCAACCCAAACCAATGAGGTCGGGTCTCGGGTATTTTGTGCACCCCTACTCCTAGTCTCTGCATGAATCCACCCCTGATCCTAGGGTCGTTAGCCACAGTGGCATAGCTAGAATCTTTGTTTGATAGTATCATTCATTAGTCTAATTGACATCGCACATTTAACTCTACAAAACCAATCAAAGTAAATTTTTATATAATATACTATAATACTCGTTTGTAACCCTTATCGTAATATTATGAATTCAAAACAATAACATCGGAAATTAGTTTAAACTTGCCAACTTACATCTACTATGAAATTTGACAACATTAATATATTTTCTTATAAAGTTTAAGAGATAAACTATGATTTTAGCCGATCAAATAGATAGCGTGAAAAAAGAGACAAAACAGTATTCGCTTGCAAAATATGAAGTCTTAACACACCTAAAAATCTCAACTAGAAAGAAGATCAATGGCTCTTCACCATATTTTAATTTTGCAAAAAAAAAAGTGACACCATCTGTTACTTTTTCAAATTTAGTGATGTCAAATTAAGGAAACCTCTACAAAATTTTATAGAAAAAAATACATATTCCTCATAGAAATTTAAAAGTTCAACGGGTTCAACTAAAACGGAAAATGCTATGAGTACCCCAATGTTGCACCCCAAATGTATACCTGGGTGAGGTGGAACATTTGGATTGGCTGACATGACTGGGTGGACCCCACACCCAGCCAATCCAAATGCTCCACCTCATCCAGGTGTGTATTTAGGGTGCAATATTGAGGTACCCATAACACTACTCAAATAAAACCACTAAACAACACTTGGCCCATGATTTGTCGGTACTATCCTGGTACCCTTCAACTGCTTTTTTTGCAAGTCGTCGGCGCTCACAAGACAACGACCGTCTTATCAAAGAGGTCTCGGATAGAGCCATCAATTCTCATATGATGGTAAAAAATTGTGCATTATCAGATATGTTTTGAAATGATAAATAGACAATGATTAAAGAAACCCTAAACAAAAAAGTAAAAGACAAGAAAGATGAGGACCACTTAATAATTTCCCCAACTTTTGGCCGTTGAGTGCGAAAGATATGATGAGCGTGGAACAAGATTGGCTGTTGGGAAATGGAAGAGTCATTAATTAAAAAAAAAGTGCAGGGAATCTTATTTATTTATTTTTTGGGGGATACATACGTAAAAATTCTTAAAATTTGATTATAAAAATAAACTAAATTTTATAATTTTAATTGTAGCAAATCGAATTTAGTAGTATTAATCCGGTAATAATTTAAATCATTCATTAATCTTCATGCTAACGGAACCAACTGATTTTCACTCAAAATGCACGAAAACGATTTCGTATAGTGTTACTCCTCTTTTAAGACTCTAATCGAACCAACTAACAAATTATATAATTAAAATTTTGTATTTATGTAAAAAAACTAAATTTCTATACCATTTTAGAGTGAGATGGTTCGATTAGGGCTTTAAAAAAGAAAAAAAAATTATACATAGCGATTTATTTCGTTAATCCTCCTCGGTGGACGGAGACAAATCCCAAGATTAGGAACAAGAGGTTGTAAATTTGGAAAGAGTCACTAGTTTGGTCTAGTTTTTTTTTAAGATTTTTTTGGTTGTTTTATTTTTGAGTTTTTTTTTTAATTTTAAATATTTTTTTTAATCGTTTGATCAAAAAAAAAATTCACTTTACCCCTTAAACAAATAACTTTCTCACATTTTCCCCTTATACTCTTGAATAGGTTGGATCATCTGATCAAGTTTCAACATACCTTCTGGAATTCATTTAAAGATGAAAAAAAATAATTATTATATTTTACTTATTTTTTTAAATTTCTTTTTGGACTATTTTCACTTTGACATCAAATGAGTGGGTCCCACGCACATTTGCTAATGTGTGGTCCCACACTCCCACTCCCTTGTGTCTAAAATTGAATAAAAAAAAGGTAGTCATATGAAATTTTTTATACAATTACTGTTAAATTTTATTTATTTATTTATTTATTTATTCACATGAGTCATGTGACTGGATTTTGTAGTCTTTCTAACATTGGGAAACCCACTGTGTGTAAGTGAGGCAGTCTACTTTTAATGATTTTCTTAGTTTTTATTTTTCAAAAAAATTCTACTATTCCAGTGCGTCCTTTTTGAAGAAAAAAAAATTTAGTAGAGACAAAAATAAATCAATGCTCAAAATTCAAAAAAAAAAATGTAAAAAACTAATTCAAAATAAATAAATAAAAGTCTAAGAAAATCAATTTAAAACTGAGACCTAGAGGCCGAATAAGTATGATATGTAGCCATTAAAAATGGGATTTGCATATTTTATTGTTAAATATATTATAGATGACCTCTATGGCCTTCAGCAATGATAAAAGAATTAAGCGGTTCGGCTCGTGTTCGACTTGTTAAAAGTTTATTTGCGATTTTTTTTGTTATATAAACAAACTAAACATATTTTTGAAGCTTGTTAAGTTTTTAAACTTTATTTGAACAATATATTACTCAGCTCGATAATGTTATGCGGTGTTTAAAAAACTCAAGCTGCTCGTGATTGACTCGATTAAAATTTGTTTGAGATTAGTTCGCTTGATAAATAAATCAAACTTTAATGTATTTTTAAAGTTCGTTAAATTTGCAAATTAAGATTTAACAATGTACTGTTCAACTTGTTTATCTCGTTTATCAGACAAATTAGCAAACGATTTTGGGTCATGAACCATTTTCTCACCCAAAAATCTCAATTTTGAGAGTAATCATTTATAAAATATGTTCACATAAACATTTTGGGTGGCCATAATGCCACGCTAATGATAAAAACTAAATGATTGAAAAGACAAAATTGCCCTCAAAAGTAAGCAAACATTTATTACCTCTTTTTCTCGAGAACCCACATTCGTGACGATGCACATCGTTTCCTTGGAGCAACTTCAATAGAGTTGCTAAACCACATCAGAGTAGTTTATGGCATATTTGGCTGGCGGATTTAGAGAGGGGATAACTTTTTTCCCCGGATAATTTTTCTCCCCCGACATTTGGCTAGCGAATATGAAGGTGGATAATTTATGCCCCTAGATAATTTATCTTCCAGCAGATGGATAGAGACGGATAATTTTTGAGTGGCTTAGACCCTAACTAAAAGTTATCCGGGGGGTGGGGGATAAGAAAAAAATATATAAAAAGAAAAAAAAATATTTTTATTTTTATATATATAGAGAGAAATAAAATATATATTTTTAATATTTTATATTTTATTTCTCTCTCTATATTTTTTTTCTTTATCCCCCACCCTTATCCACCCATTCTAAAAAGTATCCAAACAAAATTAAAAGTTATCCTTTTCTAAATTTATCCCCTTTTAAAACTCATTCCCTCCTTATCCGCCAGCCAAACAAGCCCTTAGGGAGGAAAAATCTAAAATATCCGCTTCAACAATCTTCTTACTTGAGCCTCTTTCTTAGCTTGTGCAATGATATCTCCCTCCCCTCCCTCCGTTTGGGGAGACACCATTCACCTTCTAGTCCATTTTTCGTATTTATTGGTTTTGAATCATTTTAAAAATTGAATATTTTAACTATTGGAATGATTAAAATAAGTGAGTCCCTAATTTGACAAATGCTAGGACGTTATTAGAATTTGACTTCTTACTTTGTCTAATTTCTAGTTTAGATAATTATTATTTTTAGTTACTTCAATAACATCCTTATTTTATCGACACTCAATTAAAATATTATTTATTTGAGTTTTTTTAAAAATAATTCACAGAATTTAAAGTTGAATTCTAAAAAAGACGAATTCTTTTTTTATTACATGATATCCGTAACCCCCCTCCCCGCAACCCCAAAAAATCAAGTTTAGGGGGTGAACACTTAAGCTCCGTTTGGTAATGCATAAAAATCAAGTTTTTTTTAAGCTTGCTACCAAAAAACTTAAGATTTTTTGGCTTTTTTACTTTTCTAATTTTACTTTAGCTAAAAATAAATAAAAAAGTAAAAAAGTCAATTCTGACTATTTTTTTTGCTT
>BRYF01000023.1:2713587-2718587 GCA_030159135.1 Actinidia polygama | reverse complement strand
AGTAGCTAACGTCTCCTGCTCAATGTCTTCTGCAATTATCAAAATCAGATATCCTCCCCTAATAAAATCTTATAAAACGTTAACTAGATCCCTCGTATTGGTTATCTTTTTGTCAATCAGAAGCAACTGGATGAACAACATCCAGTCTTCAGTAGAATCACAAACCAAATAACCTCACAGCTAGAAAATTCACTTAAAAGAACAAGATATGGCCGCCTTCAAGATAAAATGGATAACGGAGCTCAAGCAGTAGCTAATACCTTGCAATTGTCATATTAAACATCCATTTTCTCATTGTCCATGACAAAGGGGAAATATAACCGTGATCGAATTGCATGCATTCCACAACATACAAGCTGTTCTCAGCACTTTTGCCTTCTTCAAGAGTCACCACACCCTCCCTGCCTGCCTTAGTCATGGCTTCAGCTATCATCTTTCCTATTTCATAGTTGTTCCCTGCACTAACTGCAGCAACATATACTAGTTCACTATCTTCAACCTAAATATTATTTACAGAAAAAATTAACAGATAAATGTAGAATTATGAAAGCTCAGGGTTGAACCTAAAATCAGCTGTAGGTTAGTCATCAACGTCAAGATTATAACGATAGACAAATCAAAAGGCATCTGTAGTTTAATTTAAATATTTGATAAAAGAAGATGGAAAAGCATCCAAGTTACCTCTTTTGACATTGACTTAAGCTCTTCAACCAAGGCTTTCGTTGTTTTCTCGAAACTCTTTGCAATCTAGATTGGGTTCGCACCAGCTGCCACCACCTGGAAACGTAAGGGCATAAAGGTTAGATTGCTCCAACCACCTTTTTTTCTCTATTTTTTTCCTTTTATTTCATTTTGGTATCTTCAAGAATCAAAACATTGAAGTTAAAATGTTTTTATATTTTCAAAAACTGAGGAAATAAAAGATTCGTTCTCACAAACCTTAACACCTGCGCCAAAACAACAGATGTTGTCGTCCTATCACCAGCCAAATCATTCGTCTTTGAAGCAGCTTGTCTAACCAACATAGCACCAAGAGCTTGAACAAAGTTCACTAGTGACACAGAAAGCATTAATTATTCCAAAGGTCTCCTAACATTTGGTGCATCAAAAATCATGTATATAAGCTAACAGTCCCACATTGGAGATGACAGGAGTTTTACAAGCTAATATTGTATTACATATACTGATATTTCCTATGAAATTTACTGAACCACAATAATCAATTCCAAAGCAACCCATTAGAGAAAATCACACAACTGAGCTTTAGGACACACACGCAGGACATGAGAAGTAGAGGAATAGTGGCATCAGCACAACAATCAATCAACAGGCAAACCAAAATCAACAAGAGGCAAATGAATTTTTCACGAAATATTCCAACAATCAGAATGACACAAAATTTAGAGTTAATCCAAGAAAAGGTGTGACGTGTAAACGGACTAACTTTACCTCAGCTAGTTTAAACTGAGGAAGATCATCCTCCATTTCTGTTGACTCAAATCTATCTATTTTCCTGCACACACACACACACACACAGGGTTATGTTGCACGATTTTTCTGTCCAAAAGAGAGATTTACTTCTTTTCTAAGCTCCCCTTTCTCTGACCTGTTATTAGACAGGTTGAGATGAATGCTATAAATACATAATCCATATATGCTCCATGGTCATGAAGCACCTATCAAACTTGGAGAAATCTACGAGACACATCACAATATATTTAAAAGAGGAGAGAGAGAGAGATCCAACCTCATGGAGTGCAATAGCATATTAGTTCCATCACCAGTTACAGTAAAAACTTCCCCTCCTTCCCATCACCTAAATATCATGATTCATGACAAATGACAAATTAATATGGGTGTACCAACATGTAGCTTTTAATAAATAGCCTACATGTGAAATAAAAATTTTAAAGTAATCAAATTACCAATATTTTCATTGCGACTACTTCCCTTTCTTTCTCAGATAATTGATGGATTGCCGTTCCTTCAATAACATTACGCTCAGAGGTATCTCCGTCTAAAGCAAGTATTCCACATTCTGTAGAAATTGCTTTCACTGTTTGAAGATCATCTCCGGTGGCCATGGGTACCTATTAGTTTGTTCCTATCATCATTTTCTTGATTAGAAAAAGTACACAATGCTAAAGAAATTGTAGAAGAAAATACAATGAACTTTACTCGTATTCATGGCTTTTAAAGAGTTCACATAGATAAGCACGTTGATTCAGAATTCACAAGACACTGCTGAAGCAAGAAGCCAATGCACAAGGCCTCCAAATGATTACTAAGAGTCAAATAGATTATATAACCAAATTGTCCTCTTTAACATAAGAAGTTAAAACAATTCCTTAACACCAGAATATGTGCATAGTTTCACCACATCATTGACACTTGGGTGACAAGGAACCTAATAAGAGACACAAATTAGCCAAAATCAGAACTTCCTAAGATCATTTTGAGAAACTTATCCACATGAAGAAAACAATAATCGTGACCTTATGGCTAATGCATGCCCCCACGAGAAACAATAGAACTCTTCCATGGGCATTGTGAAAGAAAGGCTATAACTCATGCATTGTTGTTCGTTGCATAAGACAATAAAATTAATTCTAATTCTTGTTCTAGCCCCTCCTCAACAATGAGTAAGTTGGCTGCTCAATCTAGAGCAATGTCTCGAATGAAACCGGACCCACTATACAGAAAGTCACTTTTAAAATATGTCCAAATCTACATCATTAACCACTTAAGGCAGCCAAACTCAAAAGAACATTTTTTTAAAGTGAAGATCAGGTAATTGCATTGTACACCTGCAAAAACAGAGTTTTTAATGTTGCAATGCAACAAAATATACTAGAAGTCTAGAAGGAAAAGAAAATCATAAATCTCTATAAAAAGTATTACCTCGTGATTCAATTCAAGCCTCCATTTTCAATGGTGTGTCTTCATTTATTTGCATACTTTTGAAACCCTCCACAAGGTTACCATGTGATCTATCGGCATATTTTACATACTCCTCTGCCATTGGAGGAGAATCCATCAATCCCCCCAAATTGAATCACAATGCTTGCTAAATGTATTTTTCTGGATGCATAAACATGCTGAGAATTTTCAGGCAATTGAAAACATAATAATCCACTGACAGACTATGCTTCAAAAAATGTCCAAGAGATACACAACCAGAAGTGGAGTTGTCCACTAACCGGTAAAGGTAAAAGACATGGAATTTGAAGATGGAGAAAGATCAAACAATAGTGTATACCATGTAAAGCTACACAAACAGAGGTGGGGTTGCTCATCAAGGTAGAAAAATACCATTCCTGTGGACATGGCTAATGCAACTGCTTCCATTTGGATTCACTCGGTGCTCTTGTGAAATTTTCCAGCAAACAGAAAATGAAACTCTAATCAGGATGTTCTATATATGATTCTTCAAATTTATCAATAGTGAATACCTTTGTAAGGCTAGCTCAAATCTGTAGTTAGGTTCTGTGGCCACTTCCAGTGCATCCTCTATTATTCCCCGCGGTTCCAAGAAACAAGCAATGTTAGAAGCACGTCAGGTTCCCAGAATCCAAGGCACACTTCAATATCCAAGTTTTTTTTCCAACCCAAAACAGAAAAGAGCAAATGGGAAAATCGGAAAAGAATGGAAAGAACTTTTAAATCCCAAAATTATACACTAGGAAAGGAGCCCCGTGGCTGGCTTCTTATGTTAGCAAAGTGAGTTTTCATCAGAATAAAAAGGAAAGTATACTGAGTTTCAGAGAAGTCCAATGCACCAATGCTTATCATGCTCAAAGTTAGTCAAAGGTGAGACATACCTATTATGGTGCTCCTCAGGAATTGAAGGCAAAATTTCATTGGCTTATTCTAGGTTACCACGCATCACAAGAGTCATACTCAATCAAGCTAAGAAGTAACATGTATCTCATAACACTACAAACAAAACCACAAATGACCAAGAAGTTAATAATGAAGATCATAGCAGTTGTTGCTCCAATAGTACCTTCTAACAGCCCATTTGCTTGAACTCTTTATCAAATAGATATACCATACTTTGACTAGCTAAATATCCTAACAATACATAGGCCGATCCAACTGGAACATTGTGGTTACCAGCTAACAACATATTAAATGTGAAGATTTTACCTGACTTTCGTAAAAATATGTAGTATTTGAATCTCCAGTGTTATGATCACAAGTATGTAACTCCGTAGCATGCATACCTCACAGTAATCAAGTCGCCAAGAAGAGGAGTTATAAATGAAACAATCCACAACCCATATTCCAGTCCAGACACGTTCATTTATTTTATAAAGAAGCTCAAAGGCATCTTCAATGTCTTGTTCCTCTACTGCTCGTCCACTATCTAAGTGTGTAGAAACTACATCACGTGCACAGTTAAAAGCAAATTGTTTCTCAATTACTTAAAAAAAAAATCACAACAAAACCGGCCAAAGTTTACAAATAAGAGCCGGTCTTCTACAGAGATTTTTTAAAACTATAAGAAAGATAGGCAGATGAATACTTTACATTGTACTTCAGTATGTAGAATGATGCATCACTGGCTATTGCCACTAAATAACCACTATAGGTTCTGGAAAAGATTAAAACAAACAAAGCAGAAATCTACGGCACGTATCACGATAAAATTAAAAGGATAGAGTGAGTGAGTGAGTGAGGGGGGGTAAAACCTCATGGAGTGCAGGAGTTTCATTAGTTCCATCACCAGTTACAGCAATAACTTACCCTCCTTTGAGAAATGTTTGAATGAGGAAAGACTTGTCATTAGGAGAAGACCTTGCCATCACCAAAATATCATGATTCATGACACGTAACAAATTAATACGGGTGTACGGTGTACCGTCATGTAGCTTCTAATAAATCGGCTACATGTGAAATAGAAATTTCGAATTAATCAAATTACCAATATTTTCGTTGCAACTACCTCCCTTTCACTCCAAGATAATTGATGAAATGCCCTTCTTTCAATAACATTA
>BRYF01000023.1:2701087-2708587 GCA_030159135.1 Actinidia polygama | reverse complement strand
TTTAACAAATTCACCTTCAGAGCTATCCAGCAGCTTTGCATTTCCCCAATCAAAAGACTCAAGTTAGAGTCCACTACACTTACCTGTCAAAATTCTATATGCCATTTTTTAGCTTATGTATCCCGTCCGTAAAGAAAATTTCATCCTTGCTTAATTATAATATTCTCTCTTTATCCTCTCAGTCAAATTACCTACTATGCCAAAAGTACAGTTGTTTTGAATTTTCTAATTAACGTTTAATTTCCGTACATATCCTTAATAGCCAGTAACATCGAGGCATGTCTGAAAAGGTGAAAATAATTTACAACTAATGCATTCATATGTGGAATTACAAGCATTAAGTAACATACCGAGGGTGTATAGAGGGAGAAGTTTAAGTGCCTCTGGAAGGACAAGTTGTCCAGACGATGATACTGTAGCACAAAATTTCCTGTAGGAGTGCAGGATGTTGATGCAAAGGTTCAATACTTGTTCCCGGACTAGTGAGAGTGGACTGGAAGGAATTTCAATTGCCGCTACAGGTTATTAGGTAAAATAAGATATCGCTGATTAGTGTCTTTATTGTAAAAACACAAAGGACGTTATGCATCCTTTATATACTGGAAAAGAAAAATGTTGGCATACAAGAGACATCGCAAACATAAGTAAATACAGTGAATCCAGGTAAAAAGAAGATCACACGGGATTGATTAACCAAACAGAAGATTATCACAACTAAAGAAGCCAGCGCAGTAATATATGTCATAATCAACTAGCGAAGTGTGTGTCTAAGTCAGCTGAGCGGAACAGATTACTTAGTACACTTGTGCATGGAAGGGATAACATAGAAACTCTAATTTTTCTCTGGCTGTAAATTATTGTGTAAAGAAGAGCACAAAAAAAAACACTATTAAAATGACAACAATTTCTCATACAAAACAAAGAATACTATTAAGTCGTTCAGTAAAAGGTGCCCAGAATGAAGATGTGAAACCAAAATACAGATCTCTGTAAGTAAATAAGTAGAAATAGTTGTACCTGAAACACTCGGCACCATCTGGTAGTTTGTCATTATGCTTCAAAGTTACCATTAATGTTTTATCGTAGTCAATCTGCATAAGGGGAAAGCTTACAAGAAGTAGTAACTTCCATTGTAGTGAATGACCATTAAAGTTAACTTAATCCCAATAGACAACAACACACCAAGGGGGAACTTATGAAAAGGATAGTAAAACAAGCAAGAATGCCAACAACTCTTCATTACTATGGCTCTATGAAGCTTAGTTCCCATATAGTACATAGGTCATATTATCAGTTATGCTAAGACTTTGACACTCTACACCATGGATGTACATGACACCTTATGATTTCCCTTTTGTCATTCTTATAAAGATAGCAAACTCTCAACTTCTTATCAACGATAAATCAGAGACAGTTTTTACAATTATGACAATAGAAGAGACACCTCAAAGGGGCCTTCATTTGTATCAGCAACAAAGAAATTATCAATCAAAGGACAAAAAAATACCAAGTGAGGGCAAGAAGTCCACCCAAACAATGGAAGTAAATAAGAAACAGAAAATATCAAAACAATATGTTGCGTACAGACCTCAAAATCTCTACCAATAAAGAACAACAGCGTCCCCTCACTTAAAGGACATGAAAACCCCAAAACGATGCAAAGAAATGGATATTGTCCCATAAACCTAAAATTTCTTTCGTTTTGCCTCAAATTTTATAGAATTCCTTTGCAACCATACCAGTAATACTGCACAAACAACTCTTTCCCAGAGAACTTCAGCTTTGTTATCAGGGTCAAACCCACTATAATCAATGACTTCGGTCTCATAAAGGAGTGCAAAATTCGATTAAATTTTTTAACTGACATAGGAGTCGTGAGATAATAGATCAACCCAAAATTGCAATGGTCAAGATGTGTCATTGACTGTATTGTGAAAGACCTGGTGAATTAACTTAGATGAAATGTATCACCAGACATCAGATTGAATTACATCTATCAAAATAATTATGACTGAATACCTGCCTTCCTAACATAGATCATTACAATACTCCAATTCGATCAGACAAGCTTAAAAAGTAGAGAACAAGATAATCATAAAATCGAAACTTGGGTTATTGTAACAGAAGCTAATGTAATTCATTATGTAATAAGATACCAAATATTTTTATCTAGTAACAATATTTTCTAACATGCTCGTTATATATAAAAAAGACATCATCAACTATTTGAACCATGTGAAATAAATATAGGGATCAACCAGTATGAACATCTATATGGCTGGAAAAACCAGCCTGAATGCATTAACCTGTAAATGTCCACTTGCTTACAACCAGCCCATATTCACAAACGGGTAGTAATTCGGTTCAGTTGTTATAAATGGGTTTGAACAGGTTGCACATGGGTTGGCTAAGTGGTTGGAGATGGGTTCGTCATTGTCAAAAATGGAACTTCCATGTGCGGAGCGAATTTGATCTTGAGATCTGATGGACATTATGAAGGCAACCAATCCACTAAACCACAACATCACTTGACGGCATTTATCATCAAAAAGAATTTATTAGATACATTTTCGCTTTTTATATATAACGATCTAATCAAAGTGAAAAGAAGAGAATATATATCAGCAGCCACAAACTCTCTTTATCTGTTTCGTTTAGCTTCTGCTTTTCTAAGCAGGTTTTTACTTAGTTTTTTTAATCTTTAAGAAAATATTTTTTATTTTTGGTAAAAAAATATTTCATCTTTAATTTTTATGGATCATTATTTTACTTTTCCTGTTTCCTTTATTCAAGCGAACCCAAAAAGGTAGAAATATATGGACAAATAGATGAAAAATATTTACTAAAGACAAAAAAGAAAGAAAAAGAAATTGCTTAAAAAAGCATGACCAAACAAGGCCTTGCTCAGATGCTGACAGGTAGAGAGTAGTTATGTGTCGGAAATTTTAATACAAGAGGCCTTGTTCAGATTACTCTCAATGTTTTCTACTCAAATTATTGATTACCCTTGCATTATTATTCAATTGAAATAATACAACAAAGCATTTGAAAGTTATTTGGATTAACAAGGAATTACACAATTAGTCCCATAAACAATTGAACCATTTTGCACCCTTCAACATAGTTAAATCACTAGGACCATAGAAAATCTATAAAAATTGAGCTAAAAACATGGAAGTAAAAAAAATAAAAAAGTAGTATAGTCAATTTTTTTCACACGACAATATCACATTCTCCAATGTGCTTAAGCTCAAAAGTTGGTTGCCAAAGTAGATGGTAATTGTGGTGATCAATCCCGTTGCATTCACCGCATTGTGGTTTTACAACCCATATAGACCTCCAGTTACAAAGTAAAAGCAAAGCATACAATTATAGGCTTGACTTTATTTTGTTTTAAGATAAAAAAATCGAAATAAATAAGTCAAAAAAAATCAATAACTTTTTATGAAAGACATACTAGAGAGAGAGAGGAAAAAAGGTTAGGTTGGGTTGGGTTCATGGGTATGACGACACATATTTGACCCATCTATACCCACCCCGCAGACTGCAACCCACTTCAACCCACCCGAACCTGCACATTTTCCTCCTCCAGAAAATTTGAATTAGACTAAAGATTAATGAAATGATCTTTTGTCAGTTAAGGCATGAACGCCAAACAAAAAACAGAGACTAGAGCCCAAGGTAAAAGAAACTTTGAAGTGAATAACTAGAATAATATATATTACACAAAATCATAATATCTCACAGCACAATCAATAGATTATACTTGAAAGTTGAAACATGAATCAGAATTTCATCATCATCATGCATCATTTTTTTCCCGTTGTCTTGCAACACAAAACATTAATAGAAGATATACTAACAGTAGGTAGGTCAACATCTGTTGGAATGCGCTTACAGAAGTTTCCAGAGTATTCTTGAACTTCAATACCCTAACAAAGACGAAAAACTAATGTAAATATTATTATTTCCTGATGGGAGGGGGAGTTGATAAGTGATTTGCAATGTTTTCAGAATAAAAAGAGAGCAATTTTTGTTATAGTGTGAAAATAAAGCCAAAGAAAATGAGAAACTCACTTGGCTACATCTAACACTCATGACTGCCTCAAAACCTTGGGGCCTGGTGACATTCCATTGAAGATCATTATAAAGTTTGGCAGGATCAGAAACAGCAGAGAAAGGGTAATAGTAATACACTTGTAAGAAAGGTTTAAATACTTGAGGAACAAACATTAAGATAATAATATATGCAAAGAAAATTTATTATGGATTTAGCACCTGTCATTTATAACCACATAAAGAGGATTTACCATCTGACATCTGTATGCACATATCAGAAGTTTGGTGCTGGAAATCTTTTTAAGGGGGTGAAAATGGGGTGGGGTGGGGTGGGGTGGGGTGGGGTGGGGTGGGGGCAAGACCTACCAACATCTGGTTCAAATGTTCAATTCATCATGTTTCAAAACATCATTATGGATATATTTCACTTGTTCAGGGAAACACTAAAAGAAAAAAGATGCTTAATTCATTATCAAAATCATGTTGCAGTTGTTCAACAGCGATGAGCAACAGCAACTGCAACATGCCCCCATGTAAACAATACGGAAGAAGAAGGCAAAAGAACTTTATTCCAATTTTTCCAAGGATAAAAAACTTTGAAAAGACTTTTTCTCTGGAATATGAGAGAACTAGAAAGCAAGATGAGTGGATCAAAAGGAGAAACACAAACCATGGGTAACTCTACAAGCTAGCAGAGATTTCCAACAGGACATGATTCTGAAGCCACTACAGGACTTCGTTAACAGGATCACTGTCAACAAGTATTTGGCAGCCCTGTTTGGCGGTGGCATTTTTGAAAGAGCTTTTGGATCAAGAACAATGCAGAGAAGAGGTTGCAGCAAAGAAGTATGTGCTATTTAGTTACACTATTTGATAAGAGGTTCACTTCATCTCATCACCGTCCACAAGTATGTTTTGTGCAAAACCACTTAAAGCCACCATCTTCTTTTATTAACCCATCAACACTCGGGGCTCGTGAATGCACCATGAGACACTTTAAGTGGACATATAAATCTTCTAATATAAATTTACTGCAACACTAAATGGGGCCACTGTAGCTTATTTCAAAATTTCTTCCAACAGACAGCATCATCTTCAAGAGAAAAAGGGAGAATGAGATCCACACAAAAGTGTATCAAAATTAAAAAGAAGGGAAGGGGGAGAGATAGAACTTATGAACTTGAGGTGGGTTCCGTGTGTACATTTAGGAGCTATCTGAATTACCTCCTGTAGATTTGATGGCTATCTAGTTTCTTATGAAAGTACAGTAGAACTTGACAAACTCTAGAAACTTGTAATCACAGGACAAATATGCATTGTGAATTAGAAAATAAAACAAGCAGGGTGTAAATGCTGCTGCAATAACTCATTATGATACATTTCCTTGAATGCCATTTGCAGTTAAGCAATTGACACTACAAAAATTCGTTCATCAAGTGAAAACTAAACAGCTTAGAAAACTTTGATAACGTAGATTGTACTAAACATAATCCAGAGGATCCCAATAAACACCATGCCCATGCAGTTTTCAGCAAGTAGTATTGCAGTATTTTATGAAAGAAAGACCCATCATTCAGACTCTTTTTAATGGGTAGAAAATACATAGATGCCATAAATTAACATCATTGACAGGATTGCAAAAGAATTAGAAAAACTAATCTAGACGAGTGACAGTAATCTTTTCGACTTTGTAGATTCATCAGCTATGTGTCAGACCACTTCATTTTGTTTTGACAAGTGTTTTGATATAGTTTGGTTGACATGAGGTTATTAAAGTTTTAACCTCCCCTGTTTCGCACGGGATATTCCCGTCTTTCTCATCCTTCAAATAAATTTCTTAGTACTTATCCAAAAAGAATGAAAGAGACAATAATGAATACCTGGCCTCCTGTAGTTCTTGGGATAACAGAGATTGAAGCAACATCTACATAAGTTTGGGTAGTAATAAATACATCAACGCAGACCTGAAGACATTTGATAAGTACAGTATCCATTGTGAGTCTCAATGAACAATCACGGAAATTTCAGTCCTCTATCAAATATGAAAAATGAAACGGTCAAACTCCACCTGGTACTCTGCAAGTTCAACAGCCATTGTCTTAAAAGTTTTGTCTGTTGGTTGGAGTAATTTATGGGCCTCCTAAAATTCATCTACAAACAGAACACTGTATTATAAAATCAGAATCTCGTTGTTATGTCAAATTAGTTTGCCTCTATCTCGCAATGTACGCCTTATAGGATGCAGATGTACCAGAAGAAATGAAGTAACAAATCAACAAGTACTTCATAGAAAAAATAAATCAATTTGGTCAGAAAAAGTAGAAAATCAGAAAAGTGAATAATAGAATGGTCTTTTAGAGAGAGCAAATGAGAGAGAGACAGAGAGAATTCTACGCTGTTGATAAGGAATATATGATATCAAGGAAAGAGAAGTTTCATCAGAGCATTGGACGTAATGCAACAGGAAAACTTAAAAGAGAAATTGACTCAAAAGCCTGGATTTCTAATAATACATAGAATACATCAAAGAAAAACAAGAAATGCTAAACCTGCATTGCACAGAAAATGTGTAATGCCAGAAGGATAGTCACAATGCCAGGGTAAAATCTTAATTTTAAGAGAGAGAGAGAGAGAGAGAGAGAGAGAGAGAACACTACAAGATCGATTCATCTAGAATTTTCAACAGAAAATGTGTAATGCCAGAAGAAAAGTCACAATGCCAGAGTAAAATCTTAATTTCAGAGAGAGAGAGAGAACGCTACAAGGTCGATCTTATATTCATCTGGAATTTACAAGGTTTCACAACACTGCTAAATTGGTTGAGGCAATTATCCGATGAAAAATTGTTTGCATATAGATTATGATAGCCCTATAGGTCCATAAACACTATTTTCCCTTCAATCCATTGGATACAGGAAAAAAAGGCAAGAAAAAATTCGAATAAAGCAAGAATTTTAGAGCTCTGATGCCTATACTTGGTATGAAATTAAATGAGTATATCCACGGAATGGTGGATTTTAGTTCAATCAATGCCACATCCTTGACTTGCAGAGGCAACTGGTTCACCATCCACCTCATACTAGAAGAGCAAGGGAAATACACTAAACACCAATGGGGAATGGGGAAACATAACAAGAGTGCTAAGGTAAACCACATAACATACCTTCTCCCTGCAGAAATATTCGTTCTTCCTTCAGCCTCTTGCAGAAAGCTGCAATGCCAACTGAAGGCAAGACTGTACACAACATAACACAAAAATTAAAATTGTCAGACCCATCAATCCTATCAAAACGTAATAAACTATAGAGAATCTTGCAATCACATGACATGAAACTATAGCAAATCTTGTAAACACATGTAAACTACATGGAATTCAAAAGATCCTACAAAAGACAATGACCACGATAATGCATGACATGCAAAAGCAGGACATGAAATGCA
>BRYF01000023.1:2583587-2586087 GCA_030159135.1 Actinidia polygama | reverse complement strand
ATTGAGATTTTAGTGGGACAATGTCATAATTTTAAACCATTGGAAAAAGTGTGATTTTACATTAACTTAAGTTACTTAACCCAATGTGCAGTCTTGCTTGGAGGCAGATTCATAGGTAAGTCATTGGTGTTTCACAAACTATAAGACTTACCTCCATAAAAAAATACGCACACTGTAGGATATCCTATGATACTTTCTAAGGTTGCTAACATGTTCCCTAATCCCTACACACACACACACACACACACACACACACACACACACACACACACACTAGATATCAATGATATGTTCTAAGATTGCTAACCTGGTTATTATCAAATCAGTGAGGTTAATTATATTGGAGGAAGTAAATTAAACTAACCTTGTTCATATGTAAGCGGTGGGATGTGGCCAACAAAAAATTAGGAATACAAGTATATCTTTCATTTTGAGTCCAAGTTCATTTGTAACCCTTTTAAGTTAAATATCTCATACGTTGTATTTGTTATATACAGATGGCTGGTCCGGGTCTGACAACGAATTGTTGCAAAGGAATCAAGATCTCACACTCAAGTTTCAATAGGGTCATCGACTCCTATGCCTGCTAGTATGGGTAACACCTCATGTGACCCACATGGTGAGCTTGACCTTGGGCATCATCCTCATGGTATTCGTAATGCTAGTAAGTAGTTAGAATTCACTGGACTGCTTTGCCAAGTTTATTATTTGTCTTCATGTTTTCTTTTTCCCAAAGTAGAGCAGGCTGTGATGAATATACGCATACAATTTAGGATGGTTTCTTGGATAAGTAAATAGATATTATTTTTTGATGGCAATCAAAACTTTTTGGTATTGCCTGGATTTAAAGTTGTTGAACTCGAAAGGAACGAAGTGGCAACTTCAAAGTTTTCACTAAAAATTCTTTTAATTTCATTAGTGGCAGAAATGTTCTCGTGGTATGTGACAACCACTATACTGACAAAGCGGATTCTCACGAAAAGAAACTTTTTAGTGACGGCCTATTTTTGTCCCAAGTAATTGTTTATCATTTTTATTTATTTATTAACTATCATTGCTATTGTAATTTCGCGAAGTTAAAGATTGGGGCATTGGGGATTCTCTCAATTGCAAGAAAGTTTAGGATTTCGGTTAAGAGGTTGGTGAGGTGGGGAGTAGAGGAGATGGGTTTGGCTGAAAGTGTGAGGAAGAAAATAGGGATGTAGCCATGGCGGTGGGTGATAGAGGAAAAAGAGAGGAGAGAAATAAAGAGAAATATACGGAGAATAGAGAATAGAGATGGCGATGGATGGAGGAAGGAAGAAAAAGATATGAGAAAGAAGACAGGAGAGGGTGACGCAATGGTGGTGGGGAGTGATGGGTGGGGAGTTAGATATAGGGTTTGAGAGGAAGAAGGAGACGGTAGATGTATTGAGAATTCTTAAAGAATATAGAGGAGGAAAAAGGGAAAAAAGAAAAAAGAAAACTTTTTCTTCTCTGTAAAACCTTATTCTAAGGCAATCAACAACAGAGCCAGTGAGCCCTCATTGAACAACCAAGTCATCTCTCCCAGACTTACACTGCCATTGTACTAGATTCTCAAACAGCTGACAATTAATTGTGCACCGTCACTTTCACAATTTCACTTACAATAGTTTGAGTGATTTGGTAAGTAAAAAATAAATAAATCAAAGAATGATTTTCACAGTTTAAATTTATTCTATCTAAATGTTTTATTTCTGGTCTTTATTAAAATTAACTTATTTGTTAAGTAAAAATAGATTATTTTTTTTGCATCTAGTGGGTTTTTTTCTTAAATTTTTTATTTAAATTCGATTGATAATAAAGAATACCTATCATATAAGGAGTATTTTTATGAACATAGATAGACTTATTGAGAACATTTGTATATGTTAAGAATATATATATATATATATATATATTGTGTCCTCTTTAATTCGTACAAAAAAGGACCCTAACATATCCTAACGTTGAACAAACATGTATCCATCAGCGAATTCATTACGACAAGCCCATGAATTAGAAGAAACTTCTTAGGTATTGATAAATTTCTGCCACGTATATAGTGTTTCTCTTTAGTGTTTTCAAAAAAAAAATTATGTTAATAAATTTTGACAAATTTTTTTAAAAATATTAAAAATTTTGATTCATATTTTTTCTTTTATAAAAAACTGGAGGTGGGAGTAAAACAAATTATAAAATTTTATCATAATTTTTTTAATATAAAAATTCGGAAGATGAAAGTAAAAATAAATTACAAAATTTTGATCATTTTTTTTTAATAAATAACCAAGAGATGATATTAAAAAAAAATAGTAGGTGAGAGAGAGAGAGGAGATGAAGGGTAAATTTGTCTATAAATTTTTTAAACAAGTCACATCTCCCATGTCAGGATTAAGAAAAATAACTCTCTAGAAGAAGCTACTTGGGGGTATTGATAAATTTCCGCCACGTGTATAAATTCGTAAAAAAGAGAGCTTAACCTAGCCTAACATTGAAT
>BRYF01000023.1:2568587-2571087 GCA_030159135.1 Actinidia polygama | reverse complement strand
GCATTTTTAGAAAACCTCCCTCTGCCTCGGCTGCTTCTAAGGCTGTGTTTGGATTATGGATTGGATTCTACACGTAGAAAATAAAAGAACAATTAATAACTAAATATCTTTTTCACTTTATTATTTTTTTTTACCATTGAGAAGGCACTCAAAGGGTTCATCATTAATTCCATAATCCGAATAGTTCATGTAGTATAGCCGCCAAATATATGATCTATGCCAATAAATAAGTTAATTGAACATCATTAGCTACAAATCGAATCACATTTATCTTAAAAAAGTAATCAGAAATAGAAGAACTGAATTAATGCTTCACTTCATTAGAGCAATTGAAATTGGTTTCCAAATTCTTTGTCAAAGTTTTCATATTTGGCAACACAACCCTCACTTGTAAGTTATTCTAGATTTTGGAAAAGCTATTTTTTTATATCAGATTTGGCAACAACTAACAAGTGTGATTTTGTCAAAATCTTGCCACATCACTCTTGATGTTTATGAATATCTCCTGTGCTTTTCATCTAATGGAAAATCATGAATAATATTGTGCCAAAATAGTATTAAACCAGTAAAACAACATTACTAAAATGCGACAAAACGACACCGTAGCATGCTATATTTATACAATAGCAACGCCAAAATAACACAAACAGTGAAGATGCTCTTCATTGATCCTCGGTCTCTCAATTAATTCAATACTAAAAATAAAAAAAGAAAAAAAAAATTGGTTGCAAGATGAGATGAGATTAGTGGTTACCTGAAAAGCAACAAGGGACTGGTTGAATTCCCCTCTTCTACCCCAACCACCAACCACAATAAAGCTAACTGAGCCATCACCACCATTTCTAGTGCTATGTTCAAATCTTTCAAGCTCTGCCTCTGCAGTTCTTGATACCAACAGCATAATAACAACAATGCACACCACACTGTTGCTGATACTCATCATGGGTTGCAAGAATTATAATATTTGGAAATTGCTTAGATATTGTCAAAGACTGGAATAGACTAATAATATGTTAATGTCAGCACCATAAAAGAGAGAGAAGAAGAAGAAGAAGAAACCCACAAGGAATATATATGAAAATCAATGATAGGGTTTTTAAACTAGCCTTGGTTTTAAGGTGGTTGGTCTAAATTGCTTTCCATTGGGGTTTGGGACTTTTAAGTAACGTGAGAACTGTGGTTTTCTTTACTTAATGAGTAAATTACATTGACCTCCCTTATGGTTTTGACTAATGCACTATGCTCCCAAGTCATTGATTTAATACAACAGCTTCTCATGCGGCTCGAATTTGTGTAACTCTTAACACACACACACACACACACACTCACACACACACACACACACACACACACACATCCATTATTAATATGGATGGGAATTGTTGATGTCATGCTCTTTCTAGAAAAAAATGCATACTTTACCCTTTTTATCATATCTATCAAACATGCATATTCTTCTCTTTTTATTAGCGGAAACCCTAGGTTCCATTTCATGTCTTCATCTCCAAAATAACGCATTAAATTTGCAACACCACTCACCACTGCCAACCATACCATCAAATGGCCACCTTCATATACCACATCCACTTGCTAGTCTCTCCAACCCTTTCTATTGATCTCTCTAACTTGCCATTGCGAACCACACTACCAAACACCATGGTAGCCTACACTCCCAGCCCAAATCTACCATCACGATAGCCTTCCACCACCCATTTCACAACTCCAACGCCAACAACCCACTCCACAATCCGAATCTAACGATAGGGTGTGGGTTGTGATTCTGGTTGTGGTGTGGGTTGATGAGAACGGGACATCGAAAGCAAGAGAGACGTTGGGTGCAAATTCAAAGAAGTGGGCAATTTTGGGTTTTGAGAAGTATGTAGGGGCATATTAATATTTTTGGCAAGTCTGTGAGCCGTGTGATGCCTTTTGTAATATATCTAAAACATAAAGGTACAATGTATTTGTCACAAACGTTAGGGAAGGTCAATGTAATTCACCCTTTCTTAATTAGATCCAGAGAAAGAGAGTGAGGTGCGAATATACCATCCGAATCTGAATAGGATAAACTTCTCAAACCATGGAATATTCCATTTCTCAGACCTAAAGTCAAATCAGTCTTAAATTTGGATTCACTAGTTTGATGATGTTGTCGTCTGAATTTTTAATCAGAGTCTAACTCTAATACAATATTAATTTTAATATTAATTGTATATACAAATATTGTGCATCTTTAGTAGGGCTGCAACTCGGACATACAGGTTAGAGGTCCTTGCCCAAGATAAATCCATGGTGTACCAAAGTTTGTTCGAGTTCATCCAAGCCTGGTGTTGGGCTCGAGGTATTTTTACCCAAGTTCAACCCGTGCTTTATCTATTTAACTTAGGTTAGGCTCGGGTTACTTGAAAAAATTTAGATGGAAGTCTTTCAAAAAATTATATTGACACGATTGCTATTTAGATGATTAATATGTATTTAGTAGTTTTTAAGAAAATAATTA
>BRYF01000023.1:2561087-2563587 GCA_030159135.1 Actinidia polygama | reverse complement strand
TTAGTGAGTTTTTTTAAATCGTTTGGTTAAAAAATTTTATTTTTCCGGTTGCTTTTAATGAAAATAATATAAAATATTGATATTCAATTATTTTTGTTTCTCACCACTTTTTAATTGAGAAATAAAACAAAACTTTCCATTTTCTCCATTTTTTCCCCATCAAATCTCTCATTCCAAATGAGCTGAGATCCATCCCTAATAACATACGTGAGTTTGGTACAGTCCTAAAGTTCCTTTTTGGTAGGGGTCAAATTTGGGTCCATTTTAATCTATCGTTATATCTTTTTTCCTTTTGTTTTTTTATAATCTAGTGTCGGGCCAAGTTATTAACGACCAGATTAATCTTCAGTTTTGGAAAGTTTTCTATTTTCTTTCTTCCATTGTATCATCAGCACTTCATTTGTGGGTAACAAACACCCAAAACTGAAAATTGAGGAATTGATGTGTCTTTTGCCGACATGCCATGCTTTGTCGTGGTTGTCATGAGCAGACCTTTTAACATACAAAAAAAGAGAGAGCCCATTCCCAATATAGATAGATATTCACACCAGGAATGATTGCACTTCGTTATCTTCCTTAGATTCATACATAGACATATACAGAGAGTGAGTGAGTGAGTGTGAGAGAGAGAGAGAGATGGAAGGAGACAATGCAAACGATGTTTACAGAGAGTGCTTAAGAAACCACGCGGCCAACCTGGGGAGCTACGCCACCGACGGCTGCGGCGAGTTCACACTCGACGTCGCCTTTCCCGGAGGAGGCAACCTCCAATGCGCAGCCTGCGGCTGCCACCGCAACTTCCACCGCAAGGTCACCGGTGGCAGGGGCTGCGGATCATCAGTAGTCACGACAGTTCTATATGGCGGCGGCAGCGGCGGTATGCTCGTGGAGGAGGAGGCGGAGGGGGCTGTGGGAGGCGGCAGCGGCAAGAAGCGATTCAGGACGAAGTTCACGACGGAGCAGAGAGAGAAGATGCTGGGGTTCGCGGAGAAGATAGGGTGGAAGATGGCGCAGCGGAGGAGAGACGTCGGATCGGGCGAAAATGGCGGGGACGAGATCGAACGGTTCTGCAGAGGAGTTGGAGTGAGCAGGCAGGTTTTCAAGGTGTGGATGCACAACCACAAGAACAATTCTTCCTCCTCCACTTCTTCTTCGTCTGAACCTACTACGAACACTACGAACACGACTACTGCCATTCCTAATGCCTCCTCTTTTTCTCTCACAAACTTTCACTCACAAGATTAGTAATCAGTTTCATAGACTCCTAGTTCCAAGTTTTCTATCTATTTTTTTTTTAAATTTAGAATGTGTTTGTTCACTTTAAAAAATCAAAAACCTAATTTATAAATTTCTATAAGAGAATTTATTTTCGCACTCTAAATTTTAATTTCTGCACTCCTAATTTGGAGTGTAGAAATCAGTTCTCTTTCTATAACTATCCTTTATTAGTAATCGAAACTGAGGATATATACAAGCACAATGTGTTTGTTGTTGCGTAATTAATTATGGGTTTAGCTAAATCTATACAAGCACAATATAAATTCACTCCATTCTCAAAAATCTAGGTAAAGTGAAACAATTGAAGAAATCGAACCGACCCGCACATGAATTTTAGTTGGACCGACCCTTTGAGTTTTTATCAATATATTTTAATTATGATTTTCAAAAGAAAAATATTTGTGTCATGAAAGCGAAAAAAATTTTTGGAATTCTTTGTTTTGGAAAGAAGATTCTTTTGAAACAGAAAATTTTCTTAAAAGTGGCATGTTTGGTAAATACTTAGAAAATAAGGGTTTTTAGTTTAGTTAATTGATTGGTGGCATGAGGAGTAATTTATAGAAGAAAAGAGGTATTTTATCGAGTACGGCTAAGGATGATGTCAAACTTGATGTCATGCTAATCATCGTCACATTAAAAATGGGCGCGTGACCGCCACTATCCAACGCCCAAAGGGCTGTTTGTAGCTAAACCCATTAATTATTAGTAATAATTTTTATTTTTTTCTGTCTTGAAAGTTGTGTCACAGTTTTTGCCACTACTTTTATTTCTGTTTATGGCCAAAAATAACTTTAAAAAGCTAAAAAAAATATTTTTTTTAAAAAAAATGCTATTTTGGTGTTTTCGATTTCTGTTTTTGATTAATCGATTAATATAATACCTACTCTTTTGAAAAATTAAAATTTCTAAATTAATTGACAAACAAAATGTAACGAATGGAGTCATTAATTGCATTGCCTAGGCCTGCATTTTTACTTTTAATTGAGTTATTTAGAATTTACACTCTGAGTCGGATGGCACGAGTTTTTGAATATTATACGGAGGACTTTGGTACCGGGAATTGGGGCTCTCAATACACGCAACTTGAAGCTGAAACTGAATTTTTAAGAAAGATACATTAGTTTAGTTTCTATATATGGAATGTTAGGTCCATAATATTTCACTTTGACCCTAAAATTTACCTCAACTTTCGGTTCTGCCCTTCCCTCTATATTACCATCAA
>BRYF01000023.1:2536087-2538587 GCA_030159135.1 Actinidia polygama | reverse complement strand
AATTATGTTATGAAATAATCCTTGTAGATTGTTTTAAGAATTTCTAGAAGCTGTAGTTATTGGTTGACACTTGACAACACATTTTAATTTTGGACAAATTACTAATTCTTGTAGAGTTAAAATTCTATTTATAATAAATTATATTAAGAAAAATAGTGTAATTTTTTTTCTAGTGATGTTAATTGAACCCACTTATCCATATGTGGCTCCGCCACTAGTTAAAATGGATCTCACAAGATTAATAATCTAAATTCATCCTCAAAATTTATTATCAAACGTAGCCTTAGTTTTTAATCTCGTCACACTATTCCATTGTTAATTTTTGCAACCAAATATAAGATAAATGAATCCTTGGGATATTTAATCCAATCCCACCTTTTTCTCTCAATCAAACAAACGTGGCCTAAATCCAATCTCATTTCTTCATTCATGTCTAGGTAGGTAGGTATAGTATGCCAGATGTATTCTCCATGCAACAATGCCAATTAGGACGTGTTAGTACTTAGGGGTCCGTTTGATAATGCTTAAAAATTAAGTTTTTTTTTAAGTTTGCTACCAAAAAAGTCAAGATTTTTTAATTTTTTTGCTTTTCTGGCTTTACCTTAGCTAAAAACAAACAAAAAAGCAAAAAAAAACATTTCTTTCTAATTTTTTTATTTATAAACTTAAAAAAAGTCAGCCGAAAAACTAGTACCAAACATAGCCTTAGAATGGATCTTTTCCTCTCCAGCCACCTTGCACTCACCACACAAACCGTCTGTTCATACATTTATATAATGCATGTGTGTGAAGGCCTAGGCTCTTCATATATTTACGTTCAGAGTAAGAGGTGGAAAGAAAAAAACGAAAAACCGGATCGACCGAAAAACAAACCGAACAGTCGGTTTTCAGTCTGTTTTTTAATCTTACGGTTGGTTTCGCTTCATGATTTTGGAAAAAATCAGAAATGGACCGAACAATATTATAGTACATTTGATTTCGATCGTCCATTATTTTCTAATCTAACCGTCATACAGCCACCCTTTGGCTCAAGTCAAGTCCAAACCAAATCGGACCAACCAAACCTAAATGGATGAAACCGACTGGTTCGATATCGATTTTGGTTGGTTTCGATTCACTAAATATCACACCAAAACCGATCGATTTTAATGATTATTGGACGAACTATATTATAGTACATTTGATTTCGATCGTTCATTATTTTCTAATCTAACTGCTACAGCCACCCATTTGGCTCAAGTTGAGTCCAAATCAAATTGGACCAACCAAACCTATATCGACGAAACTAACTGGTCTGACACTAATTTTGGTTGGTTTTGGTTCACTAAAATATCATATCGAAACCAATTGGTTTTAAGAATTATTGAACCAGACCGACCGAATCAAACCAATACTCACTCCTCGTTCAAAGAGGCAAGGTTTTAATTTTGAAGAGACAAATATTTGTATAAAACACAAAATTTGTAACTTGTGCATGAAATAAAGTATTAATCTTATTTTGAGATAAAGAATATGCATGAGTGTTAGATCGTTAATCTGAAATTAGTCCTTTGTCTTCCAGCTAATTTTAAATTTGTTCAAAATAAGAAATCTACAATATTTTAGTTATGGATTTTTTAAAGTAAATAGACATTTAAAAATAAAAAAATAGACAAACAAAATGGAATGAGGGAGTAAATAAATAAACTAAGACATACATATACATATATATATTTATATATATTGTGCTAGGATTGATCCATATATGTGTGACCCATTTAATCCGGAATTCATAAAGAGTTCAATATGTATAGGATTTAGTAATTGCATGGGAAAAACAAATCCTACACGGGTTGAGAGTATTTCCTAAAATGGAGGTGTTCCTGATTTAAGATTTCTATTTGCAAAAGGAAATATGTATACAAAAGGATTATATTAAGGGTACATTTTATTGACTTTTTCCGAGATTTTTGACAAAAATAATTACTTTTCTTAAAGTTTCATAAATAACATTGATATTTTTTACATTTAAAATCAAATTCCAGATTATTCTTGAAACTAATTTTTATATAAAAATAACAAAATTGTATTTGATTTAAGACTTCCAGTTTTTTTTCTCATTACACCCATTAAAATAAATAAAATTTGTTATCAATAATTTTTTTATAAAAAAAATTATCTAAATATTTATTTTTTAACTGCTCCTAATCTGAACATACTTAAAAAATAAACTTTGTTATCATATTTTTAAAAAAAGAGATGTCAATATATTTTTAAAAATAATCTAAATATTTATTTTTTAAGTTAATTCAAATATACTTAAAAAATATTTTGTTATTAATTTTTTATTTTTTTAAAAAAAGAGAGAATGTTTATTTATTTGAATGTATTGAGAAAAATGTTTCAGAAACCCTAAATCAATTGATAATTTTTTATTTTTGCACAAAAATTATCTTTAGGAAGGAATCTTGACATTAATTTCAAAAGTAAAATACACTAACACTATTTTTGAAATTATAGG
>BRYF01000023.1:2401087-2403587 GCA_030159135.1 Actinidia polygama | reverse complement strand
CAAAGTCTTCATATTCAAGCGCCTTAGCGATCATAACCATCCGATCTGCTCGGAAGTTAAATGTAACAACAGCATCTCCATCCTCTATTGGGCCCACAGGCTTCCCATTCTCATCAACAATAACAAAAGGAGGTAAGTACTGGTCATTGGCTTTGGTTTCCTCCCTCAGTTTTTTGACAGCTTCAACTGCATTCTTAAACTTGTATGGGGATTCACCGAGAACTTGTGCATACCATCCTCTTTTCACAACATCCCAGTCATTCTGCAAAAGGCTCATTGTATTTACATATTTCAATTTTCACATCCTAGATTTTGAGATGATGACCCCACAACTTTAAAAGGAAAAAGAAACAAGAACATCAAAAAAAGTGGGGAAAAAAAATGAAAGGGCAAAAAGAATATGATATCCATAAAGGCAAATGTGCATATGTGAGACATCATTAACGTGGTAATACTCTTTATAGATCAGGCCGGACCTGACCAGGCTGTGAGGCAACATAACCCTCTCAAACTTCCCCTTTATCCAATATCTTGCCAACTAATGATCCAATCTTATGCCTAGGCTTTAGTCATACTACATACATTAAAAACAGGAACAAAAGTTGTTTATGAATAGACCAGGATAATTTTTCCACAGTATACCTGGATGCATCTGACATCTAACATCACTGCAGGATGTCCATCATAGCAAAATTGCCAATGGGTCAAATACTAGCTACAACAATATAAATAAGAATATCTCGAACTAATTTAAACAATTTCTGGCCACACGGGACTTGTTCGCTCCATGCGAAATGAGAAACAGGAACAAGTTAATTGGAATGCAATGTCATGCCTCAGCTAGTCCACCTAAATTATATGCAACAAAAGTCGAGGGAATCAATGACCACATACATCATGCTATGGATGTTAAACATATTTATGGAATTATTTTACGTTATTGTGAAGATAAAATATCAAAATCCATGGCATCGCAAATGACAGTATTTAAAAATTATTTTGTCCCCAATTTAGAAGGGGATAGAAAGTCCTCAAAGTCCATATTTTCCCGTGAACTGAATGATTACTTATTAGTACCTCGTAACGGTCCATCGTGACATACATACGACCTCCACCAGATGCAACCTGTGCGTCAACACCTTTCTCACGTAAATGTGTAAGCTCCTTCTCGAGAGCTTCTACAAAGCCTATACTTGAACCATCCAAAACATCACGGCCATCAGTAAGAATATGAACGCGAATTCTTTTAGCACCATGCTCGCTAGATCCTTTCAGCAACAACTGCAAAAAAACAATAGACATGTAAATAATATCTTCTTTCGAAAAAATCAGGAAATTCAAATCTACACAATAGAACAAAATCAGTCTTCAACTAAAAAAATACCAGTAATTGATCAATTCTGGAGTGGACACCTCCATCACTCAATAACCCAATGAGGTGCAATGTACCAGTTTTAAAAGAATCCTTTATGTACTTAAAACCTTCTCCTTCGAAGATTTTTCCTGAGGCAAGAGCAAGGTCGACAAGCTTTGCCCTAAACTCAGAACAAATGTAAACTGGATTAGTAAAAAATTAAAAATGGTACAGAGAAGATATATAAAGAATATTGGAGAGAGAGAGAGAGAGAGAGAGAGAGAACAACATAATACATAGAGAATATGATTTAGAAAGCATAACTGCCATCTCTAAATCAACTATATATGTGATTTACATTCTTACACTATTTAGGTGCAAAACGAAAAGCATGCAGGCTGAAGAAATTAGTAAGATTAATAGTGTAGGTTGCAAAACCAAACTAGTATAGGCTATAGTAGAAAAGCCCTTTGGAGAAGAGTAACATAATTCCAATGCAAGAATGTGATGATAACATGTTGGCATACCAATCCTTTGCAAAACATTCTTCCTTGCCACACATAAGACAAACAATGTTGTCTTTTATAACGTATAAATAACAAGATGCTGCAAATGCAAAGAAAATTCTGTCTGGCACATGAACAGCAGTCCTACTGGAGAGATTTTATCATGGCATATACTTGAGATTAGTACGCAATCTACTATAGTACACAAAATATAAAAGCAAAAACTGCTCGATTTAAGCCAAATCAAGAACCACGTGAAAAGAAGTAGATGGGTAATAAAACTTGTGACAAAAATCAGAACATAGTGTGGAAAATAGAAAGTCATAGAAGACTGAAAATAGGGAAAAGAAATTAACCCTTGAACGTAAATACGTCCAGCACCAAGTGCATTATGACCAACTTCACTGTTGCCCATGTCATCCTCAGTTGGAAGCCCTACTGCCTTGCCATGAGCTCTAACCAACCTCCATCGATCAGGGGCTCCCTTTCAAGATAAAGAAATAGGTAACAATGTTAATTATGACTCCTTAGTCCTTGCACCCAATAAATGTCGAGCAACATAATTTGTTAAGACCAATCCATAATGATATGCTTGAGGGATGATACCCCAATCTTATGCAATATAAGTGTAGGAAGACCG
>BRYF01000023.1:2303587-2311087 GCA_030159135.1 Actinidia polygama | reverse complement strand
GTGTGACAACACACACACACATGCACATTTTTATTAATTACATTACACCCCCGTCCCTCCAAGTAAATGTTCTATTTAATTTTATTCCCAAAGTTATAAATCTTTCAATTTAACCCCAAAACGTAATAATTAACTTAATTTAATTTCAACGTGTTTCCACGTGTCCCTCATGCACGCACCCGTGTGTCCCTAACGTGTCGCATTATCGTGTTCCATTTTACACTTTAAATAAATTTAATTCGATTACTAATTTAATATTTATTTTCGCGGATCGGGGTATTACACTTTAAGACTTCGAATAAAAGAGACTCACACTGGACAAAATAAAATTAAAATCCTAATCAATATATTTTATATTTTATTGTGTAATCTTTATTATTTTGTAATATTGTTGGAGTTTTTCTTTGAATTTAAAAATAAAAAAGCAATAGGAGCGAATGAAAATTGAGAAAGGAATGAAAACGTATCAATATGCTTATTACCGTCCATACCTAGGCCACAAGTTCACAGAGCGGTCACGGGTATAGGAGCGGGAGCGAGTACGTGAAAACGCATGATTTTGAAATTCATAAAGTTGAGAGTGCCGTGAAAACGTAAATATTTTATATTTTTTATTTATTAATAATACTAAAAATTCAGTAAAATTATTCATAGTATTTTTTTTTGCAATTATATAACGAGAACTGATCAGACGGGCTCACTCCCGTGATAATACCACGGGAGCGCCCACGTGGCAGCGCCACATTCACCCATTTGGGGGTGGATGGGATAATTTTTTTTTAAAGTCCCTTCCACCCCCAAATGGGTGGATGTGGCGCTGCCACGTGGGCGCTCCCGTGGTATTACCACGGGAGTAAGCCCATCTGATCAGTTCTCCTGTATAACCACCAGGCATGACAGGTTGGTGGAAAAGTGCTTATCTAGTTTCCAAACATTTAAGTCCTCGTCATACACGCCACACGACTCACGTCCATAATAATTACTCCGAAGACCATAACTTATACTAAATAGCGAATTAGCCCAATAAAATAACAAATTCGCCTCACGAATGACTCCTCTTCCTGTGCCATAGTTAGGCTAATTCCCATATTCACCCCCCTACCTTCATGCCATCTCCTTCTATTTATACTTTTTGAAGGGATCTCTTTTGATTTTTTAATAAAGGAAACAAGCTGCTCGAGCAGTTTGGCTTGTGTTAAACTCATTAAAATCATGTTTGAGATATGTTTGTTACGTAAACAAATCAACTTTAAATATTTTTAGGCTTGTTTAGATTCCAAACAAAACTTGAAAAATCTACTGCTTTGCTCGCTAAGCTTATGCTCCGTGTTTATACTCAAGCTTGACTCGATAAAAACTCGTTTAAGATTGATTTGTTTGATAACCGAACCAAGCTTGACCTATATGTTTTTAAAATTAGTTAAAGTTTTCAATGCCCAAAATTTTATTTTAATGTTCAAAGTGAGTATTAATAGTACTATATCTTTTTCTAGACATATATATACCAGTAATTACCCGTGTCCACGGGCACTATGTAAAAAAAATAAAAAAGATCACCTTTTAGGCGTACTCGTTAGAATTTTTTTTTTTTTTTTTGTCTTTCAGAATTTTCTTAAAAACAAAAAAATATTCCCAAACATCAACACTATGATAAGTGGAAGCAAATTGTTTTTCCCACCCCCGTGTCAGGGGATGGGATTTGTTTGAGTGCCCTTTGGGCCCGTTTGGCAAGGGGATAAGGAGGGGATAATTTTTCCCCCCCGGATAACTTTTCTTCTCGGATGTTTGGCTGACGGATAACTTTTCCCTCCGGATAATTTTTAGACCAGCAGGTGGATAAAGGCGGATAATTTTTGGGTGGCTTAGACCCTAACTAAAAGTTATCCGGGGGATAAGGGGGTGGAGGATAAGGAAAAAAATATAGAGAGAGAAACAAAATGTATATTTTTATTTTTATATATATATAGAAATAAAATATATATTTTTCATATCTAAATATTTTATATTTTGTTTCTCTATATGTATTTTCTTCCTTATCCCCCACCCTTATCCACCCATTCTAAATTTTATCCAAACAAAGTTAAAAGTTATCTCCCTTCAAAAGTTATCCCACTCTAAAATTTATCCCCCCTCTAAAAGTTATCCCCTCCCATATCCTCCAGCCAAACGGGCCCTTTGGTCGAAATTCCCCCCCCCCCCCCCCCCCCGCCCCTCCCTCCCCCTCTCTCTCTCTCTCTCTCTCTCTCTCTCTCTCTCTCTCTCTCTTACCTATTAATTTTTTTTTGAAATAAACTTTCATAATTATTTATTATAAAAAAATAATTAAATTTTTATAATTTTTTTACTTTCACATTACAAATACTTATATTAATTTTTAAGTATAGTCTCAATTTTATTTTTAATACCATCTCTCTTACCTATTAATTTTTTTTTGAATATAGTTTTTAAGTATAGTCTCAAATTTTTTTAATACCATCTCTCTTACCTATTAATTTTTTTTTAAATAAATTTTCATGATTATTTATTACAAAAAAATAATCAAAAATTTGTATTTTTTTTACTTTCACATTCCAAATGTTTATATAAATTTTTTAAACACATAAGAATTTATTTAATAAACTTTTTTGTAATACCATCTCTTCTTCCGATTTTTGTTTTAAAATTTTAAATACTTAATTTTGACAATAATTTAATTTATCAAAAAACTAGAAAAAAAATAATAACTTTTAGCATAAAAATGCAATAGTAAATTCAACATTACATAAGAACATAATTTTTAAAAAAAAATAATAGTATGATAAAATAACAAATAACAAATACTTGCCTGATTAGTGGTAAATTCAGGTGTATAATCACGACCTATATAAGAAACGTTTTCTCCATTTAGAATATCACTCTCAACTGTCCAACTATTGAAAATTGAGTCATCCATAGTGCTCGAACTATGAATTTTGGAAAAAAAAATATTGAACAAATCTTGATAGAAATTGAAGAAGTGATAGTAGAGGGAGTAAAATTTAAGATGAGAGTTTTGGAGAAGTGTTATTCATCTATATAGAGAGAATAAAAAATGAACAAATAAACAAAACTAAAAAAAAAATAAAAAAAAAGGGGGGGGTGGGGGTGGAGGAGCTGCCAAGGGGCAGCTCGGGGGCTGGGGGGGCTACTGTGGTCAGCAGCGTCAGCTGACCCTTGTCAGCTGGAGGGGAGGGGGGTCCGGCTGGAGGAAGCCGCGCATGGGAAGGGGGGGGGAGGGGCAGCTGGGAAAGAGGGGTGGGACGCGGAGGGAATAAGAGGAGGGGAAAGGGGTAAAATGATAATTTTATGGGAGTGATGTGACGCCTATGGGGTGTGAAAAACAGACCTCTAAGTGGAATTAGCAGTTGTCAAAAACTGATGAGATCTCAAAGCCGTTCTTTCAACTATCAAACTAGAAGTTATCGAAACATTTATTGTGTTGATTAAACACGTCTATAAGCTGAGGGCCGCGTTCTCCGCGCCAATGAGAGTTTTGCTGTAGCCTTTTGCAGCGTTTGTCGGGCTTTGAGCGTCGGTTTTTGAAACACAGCTCACAGCTGAACTCCAGTTTTCTAAAACACTGCTTACTTGCGTTGGAATACCAAAGTAGCGAATTGAACTTTATCTCTCTCTCAAAAAATTAAAAGATTTTTTTGCTGTGTATTTTTAAAGGAGAAAACAAAATGATTATTGAATAGAAGTAAATAAAAAAACCTCATAGCCATAAACACCCTATTATTAGGGTGTTTAAGGCACCGATAACAGTAGTCATTGCGAGCTATTAATGACAGCCCTTTGAACCACTTATAGCTCCTTTCACAGTTGTTAAAATCAACCCTTTTTGAACTTTCATGCACATATTGTTTCCAACAAAGACCAATCAAAGCTACACTTATAAATCCATAATTTATCAGTTTAGTTGAATGGAGCTCTCCCAGAGCTCTATTTGCTAACTACGGATGTTTCTTTCTAACTTTTGTTATTATAAAACGTTCTTGAATTTTTTTTTTGTTCTTTGATATTGGTAATAGATCTAACTCGAATAATTGTAATGGTGATTATTCCATAATGTACTAGCAATGAGAGAACTTTATCTACTCGAATCCATGACCAATATCAAATAATTAAAAATTTAAAGCCCCTTTTTATAATAAAAAAAACTTGAAAAGAAACATTCGTAATTAACAAAGACCACATAAAATCTAATTGGATACACTAAAAATAAAATTGAAAAAATTAGTACATTAAGAATTAAAATAACACAAGATGAATACTTTTGCATATTGGTCATGGATTCAAGTAGATAAAGTTGCGTAGGTTGCAAGAACATAAATGTGGAAAATACCTAAAATTAGTACATTAAGAATCCATAGATTTTTATTCTATGATTGCATAGGTTGCGAGAACATAAATGTGGAAAATACCTATATTTAATTTATAATATTTTTGTATAGTTGATGGGATTTGAACTCTAGCGCCCCTGCCCATTTAATTTTTAATTACATCAAATAAAGGATTGTTTTAATTATTAGTCCTTTTTACAATAGATTTCTAATCAAATTTTGAAATATCTATAATTGAGTTTGTCTTTGTCACCTACTAGAAAACTTGGAGTAACGTTAGATCCATTTCTGCAAAGTAAATTTCGAATATCTGCCAATTTAATTTACTGTAGGACAATTTAACCACTAAAATAACCGTGTAAATTGAGGTGCTTAATTTCTTTCGTATTGTTAAAATCCATGCGTCATGATAATTTTAACTTTAATATTTTGATATTCTTCGTAAAACTGTGCATACCGGTTTTATGCTAGTGTGTGTATATATATGAAATTAACATTGTAATTAAAATTAAAATCACAATGGAGAGATTATATCCTGATATTTCTCAGAACCAAACATCCACGTACTTTGCTCAGGTCCCGACATATATTTTTCTTTAAAATAAAATAAAGAAAATAATGTTATGCTTGTACTTGCATGTTTGGTTCAAAACCTTATAACAAAGAATGGAGCAATTACATAAACACTTTTAAAAAATGGTGAATATAGTGCGTTCAGGTATAACATTACCATAATGAATAATAATATTAATGTCTTCGACTATCTCATTTGAAAACCAATTGATGTCCTGTGAGGGAAACCAAAACTTTTTATGGCATTCGAATTGCATCTCACCTGAGCATGTTCTAAGAGTCGTCTATGCGTCCATAGCGACATTGTTGCATCCCCCAACAACCGATCACAAAAAAAAAAAATCACATTTTTTTTAACCTCAAAATGTCATAACATTTAACACAATAATGTTTGTCATAGACACTTCTGTATCATTTATCGCAACTGATCCTAACTTTCACTATTATCTATCAATTTGTCTCTGACACATCACAACCGCTCATAGTATTTTTATATAGTACACACGGTGCGTACAATAAATTTTAGCAACAAAGAATTTGTTTGTCGCATATTGATATCCTGCCAACTTGAGGATGACATCCATGCTCGATACAATATATCAAAAGAAACTATTATTCATTAATCTATTAGTCTAAGACTCTAAATTAATACATGGATGTTCATATAAAATAATAGAGTGAATCTCATTTAAGTATTGGGCCCATATATTTGGATTAATGAGGTTGAGCATTTAAAATGTTCACTCACCTTAACCTTATACTCGTTGTACGGATTACAGTCCAGTGCTACGGGTACACAATGGAGTTCCAAAGGCACTTCATCGTTCAAACTTCAAAGTACATCCATCTTCACCTGATCATTATAATGTACGGTTCCCTAGGCCTAAACAAATCTATTGCATACCACGAAGGAATTAACAAAATTTTCCAAGTATGGTACCAAATCACATATAAATGTCAACTCCTATACGTGGCATCTAAAAATTTCATTTTTATCAATAAATTTCATTTTTTTTTATTATTATGTAACTTTTTTAATAAATATTAAAATTCTTTACGTATGTAGCGTAAATAT
Organism: Actinidia polygama; assembly: GCA_030159135.1. NCBI lineage: Eukaryota > Viridiplantae > Streptophyta > Magnoliopsida > Ericales > Actinidiaceae > Actinidia > Actinidia polygama. Next base: position 2,305,078 of record BRYF01000023.1, on the reverse strand, counting down.
AAAGTTTATGCATATCAAATTATTTATTGATACATCATTAATTAGTTGAGAAGATGAAGTAATCTAACTACCATAGATAATGTGTCGTTTGATAATTGAATGGGTGTAAATTCATGTTTTTACCGCAAACTTATAAAATTTAATATCTACTTCAAATAAGTGAAAAATCAGCAAAAAAATGCCGAAAATACCCTCCAAACAGTCCCAGTGCATATCCTCCTCACCAACCGTCACACAATACCCACATCATTGCCCTCCCAAAAGGCTTGGGATTTGAAATCAACAAAAATGGATCTCTAAAATTAAACACCCTCCTCATCAAAAAAATATATTCTATAAAAGAACCCAATAAAGAATCAATAAATGAAAATTGTTGCGGTAGAAATATGGGATGAAATACCAACAGGCAACAGCTATAATGCTATTGAAGCTTGGTATTTGACATCAGTAATGACCTGTGCAGGAGAACAAACGTTATTGGCCAAGTGAGTCTGCTACAAATCCCTCCGGCGTGGAGATGAGACTGAGGTAAAGAATCTAGACAGAACAAATCAGGAAAATATGTAAGTTAGTTTCATAGAGTGAGAATGTAATTATCCTTATGGTGGAATGTGAACGGTTTTTTTATAGATGGAGAATAAAAAATCGTGCGAGAAGATCACAACGTAATTATCAGACTGCCAAGTATTAAAGCATGGGAGGAGAGATATGATAAGAGGGCATTGTTAGGGCTCAGACTCTGAAACCAATTGATCGGACGACTGAACATCTAATTTTTGGAATGAAAGGCGAGCAGAGCCGTGCTTGGAAGGGATTCTTTTAGTGGATTATTTGGATGGATGAGACAAATTTATCTTGACCGTCCAATATTAATAAGGGCAAATCTCCACCGTTCAACTTTTATCTCTAACAGGTTTTCAAAAACTGGCATGAACGGCTGGATATGTAGGAGACCATCTGAACCGTTAAAAAAGTGACACGCATACATTATCAAAATATCCCGAGCTTCCATATTCTGGCTCTGTTTGGTAATGCTTAAAACCAAGCTTTTTTTAAGCTTGCTATCAAAAAAATTAAATTTTTTTGACTTTTTTGCTTTTCTGACTTTACTTTAGCTAAAAATAAATAAAAAAATAAAATTAAAAAAAATATTTTTTTGAATTTTGTTGATTATAAACTTAGAAAAAGCTAGTCGAAAAGCTAGTACCAAACGGAGCCCATATAGAATGACACATGAGCAAGTAAAACAATATTTGAATATAAATATTTTAAATTTTTTAGTGAATTCCTTTTACTATTTAAATATAATTTTGTTTTTTTCTATTGCTCTTGATAAGAGGATTCCAAAAATATAAAAATTATCATTGAATTTGAAAAAACTTTTACTAAAGATGAAAAATCGTCTTTAGTGATTATAAACTGATTTTTTTTTTCATTTTTAGCGAATTTCTTCACAAATTAGATTATTTTTTTTATAATATTTTCGTACTT
>BRYF01000023.1:2008587-2011087 GCA_030159135.1 Actinidia polygama | reverse complement strand
TCCCGACGAGTGCCAATCGATGCCCAATACGGGTGCCAACGAGGGGTCGTATTTCCAAATTTAAGTCATTTTTTTTGGCTTATTTCCATTTTGATTTCATTGTATGTTACTTTTAGTGTTGTTTTTAGTTTTTTTTTTTATTTCCCCAACTCATCTGACTAAAGGAACAATAAAACCAAGATTTTAAAGGAAAAAATAACTAAATAAAAAAAAATGGATCGAAAAACTAAAAAAAATAAGAAAGCATTCCCATTTCTCTAATCACAAAGAACTGGAAAAGATAGTTGTTTTTCCCAACTCCTGACACGGTAGTGTGGCGATGTGACTGGTTTAAAAAGAAAATTGCTACTCCCCCTCTCCGGTGTCAGACACTCCCCGGGCCCACACCCTTTTTCTCCTTGGAATTACTGTTATGCCCCCACCCCCTAAATATCTCTCTCTCTTTCTCTTTCGATTTTTTTTTTCCAGTTTTTTTAGTTTTGTTTTCTTTTTATTAATTTTATTTTTTTAATTAATTTTTTTATCTAATTTATTTTTCTGTTTGGATAAGTAATTTTTTTATTATATGTTTGTAATTTATTTTTTAGTTATAAATTTTGGGAGTCATTATTTGTAAAAATTTATAAAATTAATAAAAAACTTGTTTTTTTTAAGTTTTGTTTAATTTTTTAAATTTTGTTTCTTTTTTTCATTAGTTTTTTTTATTAATTTTTTTATTTTTTATCAGTTTTGTTTCATTTTTTTTTTTTATTTTTTATCAGTTTTGTTTCATTTTTTTATTTTATTTTTTTAGTGTTTGGTTATTAATTGTTAATTTGAAAAAAGACTCATTCAAATGCCCCAAGAATAGGATTATGCGTTCTCTTCCACGCACTCTCGATGATATTTGGCTGATAAGAAGAGTTCACCTCATGAGAACCCTCGGTGATTCTGACATGTGTTAAGGCTTGGAGGAGGATGTTCATTTTGAGTGAACTTTTTTAATAGTTTGATACAAATTTTTTACTTTCTCGATTTTGAAAAAAAATATTACTAAAGAAAAAAAAAATCATATTTACTTAACAAATTTATTAAATTTCTTACCGAAAGTGTAAATTTTCATAATTATTTTTAAAAAAATTGACAATGACGACCCAAATAAATATATTTGTTAGTATTTTTGTTATTTTAATATATATTTTTTATTTTAATTCATATTTTTATATTTTTTTAAATTTTTATAAATAATGACTCCTAAAATCTATAACTAAAAAATAAATAAAAGATTACAACATATAATAAAAAAATATTTATTTAAAAAAAAAAAAAAAAACTAATAAAGAAAAGAAAAAAAATCATAAAAAAAACTAAAAAAAAATTAAAAAAACAGGGGGAAGACAAAAGGAGGAAGGAAAAAAGGGAGGAAGGGGCACAAGGGTAAATTTGGGGGTGGGGCCAGGGGAGAGGGTCTGACACGGGGAGGGGGAAAAGCAGCTCTCGTTTAAAAATCTTGTGGCAAAATTTACCCTTCATCTTCTCTCTCCCTCTCTCTCTCTCTCTCTCACACACACACACACACATTAAATTTTTTTTTAATACCATTTCTTGGTTATTTATTAAAAAAAATAACAAAATTTTTTAATTTCTTTTTACTTTCATATTCTGAATTTTTATATACAAAAAATTTTATAATAAAATTTCGTAATTTCTTTTACTTCCACTTTTAGGTTTTTATAAAAGAAAAAAATATGAATCAAAATTTTTAATATTTTTTTTAAATCTCTCTCAATTTATAAAATTTAATACAAAACTAATTAATATTTTTTTTTGAAAACACTAAAGCGAAATCTGAATTTTTTAAGTAGTTTGACAAAAAAATGCATTATTAATTTTTAAATATAGCCTCAAATAACAAATCTGATTTTTTCTCTTTAATGTTTTTTTAAAAAAAATATGTTAATTAATTTTGTATTACATTTTATAAATTGACATAAATTTAAAAAATAAAAATAAAAATTTTAATTCATATTTTTTCTTTTATAAAAAATTAGAGGTGGGAGTAAAAGAAATTATAAAATTTTATCATCAATCTCTTTTATATAAAAATTCGGAAGGTAAAAGTAAAAGAAAATTAAAAAATTTGATCATTTTTTAATCAGTGGTATTAAAATAAAAAAAGAATTAAATGGTTAATGGCAAAATGAAAGTTTGGGAGAAAGATTAAGGGTAAAAGTAAAAAATCAAAAAAAATTATTAATCACGTCAAGGCCGCAAACGTTAATATCAGGGCGGACCCAGGGGTGGGCCAGCAGGGGCTGCAGCCCCCTAACTTTCAAAAAATTACAAAAAAAAATTTAGAATTTTTTTTTTACACTTTAGCCCTCCTTGAAATATATTAAAACAAAAAAATTACACTTTGGCCCCCCCTGAACTACCATCCTGGTTCCGCCACTGGTTAATATGTTTGTATGTTGGATCGTAATCTTTAAACTCTGATTTGTTTTTTGGTACTTAACATTTT
>BRYF01000023.1:1958587-1961087 GCA_030159135.1 Actinidia polygama | reverse complement strand
GTCTTGCCACCAAAGTAGATGTGGTAGATATTCATTGATATCATGATGTGCACATAAATACAGTACGCATGTGCTTTTGTGTGTTGGCTTTTGGCTTATGTAGACATGTGTCCTTTTTGTGGCTTAATTGCTGATACTGACTTCTCCATCTTTTAGATTTGATTTTATTTTATTTCAAAAGTTGTTTTGAGAAAAAAATATTCCAATTTATCTAGAAAAGATTGAAAAAAGAGAGTTTATTATAAAAAGTTGTTTTGCAAACACAAAAAAAGATTGACAATATTAATTTTAGGCAACTAACTATAGACTTAATTACCAAAAGATGAGGTTTCTATAAAAAAAAAATCATGTTATCATTAAGAGTAATTAGGTACACTTCATAAATTACTTTATAATTCATGTGGCGTGTGGGCTCCACACTATCACTTGAGTATGGAAAAATGATTGACAATATTAATTTTGGATTTGGATTTTTTTGATAATTCGGTATCTGACTCAAATAATTGACTAATCCGGAAATCAATTCCACCGTCTACTAGCGCGGGGGAGACGGGGCAATTAAAGTCGTAGCAGAGTCCCGTGTGGACTAGCCTCAAGAATTGTTGTCAGTGTATTTGGCTCAATGATTTAAGGTGAGATTTGTGGAAGAAAAAAAATAAAATAAATTTGAACCGTTTATTCTATTAATTTTTTTCCCACCATATATTTCAATCCAAACACAGCATAAGAAACAAAAGATGGTAATTTGAGTTGGGGTTTAAATCATTTGACCATACAGAAGAAGAAAAAACACATTAAACTTGTGTTCTTGCTTTCAAAGTCCAAATTTGGAGATTGCATGAGGCACACGAAGTCCGGAAGTCGTATTACGTGGGTGTTTTGTAATTGATTTTTTAGCGGTTTCTTAGTTTTTAACTATAAAAAGAATAATTTTGGAGTGTTTGCGATTATTTTCTTTAAGTAAAAATAATAATTTGTTAGTTTATTTTAGGGATTAAATAGTTATATTTTGAAAACTACTCAGCCTATGCTTCTCAATTTGCTTCTACCTTTTATCAAATTATAAAAATAAAATAACGAAATACTTCGAATTTGTTTGACTTAATCATAAATATACCATCATAAATAACCAACTACTCAACTCATTTTATTCTTTGAATTCTTCTCTCTCTCTCTCATATATATATATATATATATATATTAAAGAGTATCCACCATAGAATTACTATCTTTTTGTTTGCCATTATCTCCGACCGTCGATAATCGTTGTCCACTTTTAATTATTTTTTTAATGTTAAATTTTCATGAATATGGAGTATTTTTTTTGCTTGGTAATGTATTTTTAATTAAAAAAATAAAATGTATTCACTATTTTTACTAAAGTAAGAGTAAGGGCATTATAGATAAATTCCCAAGAAAAAAATATTTTAAACCTTTTTCTAGACAGTTGTTTAAATTTATAATTTTAAACACTTTTAAATACTTTAGCAGATTCTACTTAATAACCAGAATTTATAACCTCTCTAGCAAAAGCGAAAAACTAATTTTTATAATAATTGCAAACACAATGCATAAGACAACAGACGTTAGCCTAAGGCCTATCTTTTTAGTTTTTGAGATTTAAATTTTTTTTTAAGTTTTTCGTCTTTAGTATATATTTTTTGTTACTCTCGATGATAGGAGTCTAAAAATATAAAATTCTATTATAATTCTAAAAAATTCACTAAATATATAAAAAAAAATTTACTCGACAATTTAACTAATTTTTTGTTTTTAGTAGATTATTTTTAAAAATTAAATAAACTTTTTATATTTTTAGATTTTTTTCATAAACAAAAAAAATATAAAATTTTCATCAAACTGTAAAAATATTACATACTAAAAGACTTAAAATTAAAGCAACTAAGAATATAAAAAAAAATATAATAATTTTGGCGTTGTTAAAATTTAATTATTTAAAATTTGAAATTAAAATGTATTAACTCAAAAAAATTGTTTTCTTTCTGAATAACTCAAAAAAAATAAAAATAGAGTGCGCTTACCTATTATATACGCAATCTATATTGTCCATATAGAAGTAAATTACACTGACCTACTGATATTATTAAAAGATCCATAAACCTCCTCTATAATTTACAAAATGACACTAACTTCCATTGTCAAATTATTTGCTAAATAATTTTAATAGGATTTTATTTTTACAAACTTATCCTTGAGGGTGAAATCAGTTTTTCATGTTATAATAAATTAGTCAATTATTCTTCTAATATCACACTATTAGGCATCAATTTACCTGCGCGGGTTTCTTTGTCCACCACAATTGCCTCCCGCATTTCTTTACCATTAAATCATCGACATCGTTAGAAAGAAAAGAAGAATAAAAAGATTGATTAGATTATGTCATTATGGCCCTCGATTATGTAATTCTCACATTCGTGGCTATATCACAACTAACATCATCGAATAAAAAAAACTAGTTTTGATTTGCAGAAAGAGTATG
>BRYF01000023.1:1948587-1951087 GCA_030159135.1 Actinidia polygama | reverse complement strand
TAGTAACGATTTGCAAACAAAAAGTTTGTTTTTTATTTATAAAAATGGCATTATCATATCATTCTGGTGGTGTAAGTTTTTTTATTATTTGGTTAGGCAAGTGATCTAGGGAGATTATCTTTTGATTAAGCGTAATTAAGGTTTGACCCCACTAATTTGTGTTTACATGTAGCTTTTGGCAACACATCCAAACCAAATAACTAATAGTAGCTCCTATTATAATATCTTAAACAATTTTGAAAACATGTTTAAATTTCCAAAAATACAATTATTGCTCTCTAACACCGTGTTTGGATTGAGGAGTTTCAGAGGAAGTGAAGGATGTGAAGTGAATAGTTAAACATCTTTGGGATGTATTTGAATCAAGTCTTGGGTGGGTGGCGATAATGCCACGACCACCTTTGTTAGTGCCACGATTATATTCAAGTAGAAATAACACTTTTCCCTTAAAAAAATCAAAATCACCCAAAAATCGCATACACATTTATTTTTTTAAAATATTAATTAAACTCCAGATCTTTTAAAATATTCATTAATTTGCCACTGAAATCAATATTTTGAAACGAAAAATTAGTCAGTCCCTCTCATGCCAAGACACTCTGTAGATTTATTAACCATTTTGATGCGAGATCCTATTAATTTATAATATTCAAACCCTAATTTCACTAATTTGCTAGTGATTATAGAGAAAAATCATAGATGAAAGTCATGATCTATTTTTTTTTTTAATTGACTTTGTATATATCCAGCTCATACGTGAAAAATAAGATCATTTTTTTTTAAAATATTGGCGTGCAAGGGGCGAGGCCAGAAAATCTGCCACGTAGATGTTTTTCGTTATTAATTTGACAGAAGTTAACGTTTATAGATGAATTGATAAATATTTTAAAATATCAAGAGCTTAATTTATATTTTTCAAATGACAAGTGTATATGAGATATTTGAATCAAAGTTTAGGTGGAATTTTGAGTTTTTCCCCTTTATTTATGGCAAGTTAGTGTTTTTTGCTCAAACTCCTTCTCTCTCTTCCTTTTCTCTAATCAGTATTTTTTTCAATCTAAATCCTCCTCCTCTCTCCAGTCTCCTCTCTCACATTTCTTATCTAAGTGATTTCTATACATCAAAATTCACACTCAAAAGTCTTCATTTCACAACCAATTTTTCTTGAGGAATTAAGAAAATATCAAAATTTGTCCACCAATTCCATCAAAATTCATCCATTTCTCACTCAGAAAGCCTTTCATCTCTCTAATTCCAATTTCGTCAAAGAAATGAATTCTATTCATCGAAAGCCTTTCACCACCCATTCATCAAAATTAGTACCCCAAAAGCCTTTCACACCCAAAAAAAACACATCAACTTCAATCAACATATTCTTCAAAGTCACTCCCCTCAAGATTACTACGTTTAAGGCAAGTAATTAACCAGAAAACCACAAAATCAGAGAGAGAGAGAGAGAGAGAGAGAGAGAGAGTCTAATGTCTGCTACGGACTGGTTTTGGTTCGGTACGTATCCTTGAGCAAGAGTGTGCATGGGTCGGTCGAGTTGTAACAGATCCAATCTTGTTCGGTTCTCTATTTTTGGAATAAGGTCGAACCGATCATCTAAAGAAACCGAACAGAACCAATCCAAGTGAGATCGGTTCGGTTCGGTTCTTCGTTTCTTTCTCTATCGGGTCGGGTTGGTCATTTCATTTAAAGTTTTAAAAAAAAAAATAAGATGACATTAAAAAATAAATATAACTCCTAAACAATAACACATTGTTTAAAATAATACAAACCAACGTTCAACATACAAAAGTTTTCAATGAGTGCACTGTATTATTATATGATCGGGTTTTGGATCTCGGTTTTCGAGTTGGGTCGGGTCGGGTCTAAAAATAGTATAGACTCTAGAACTCAACCGAATTGTTCGGGTGTACAATTTTTAGACCCAAAACCAAACCATGGTACGATAGAACCGAATTAAGATCGAGTTGTTTCGTTTCTCTCTTGTGTCTTTTGTGCAACCCTATCCCTGAGCAGTAGTTGAAGCCGCCAAGCAAAGAAGCAAATCCCGTTGGAAAAGCTCACTAGCTCTGAAACTTCCAGCGAAATCGATCGGGATTTGTCTAAGTGTGAGATTTATCTAGGATTAAACATGAAAGAGGAGAAAGAAGAAAAAAGTGACAAGAGCAAAGGTAGGAGGAGAGAGAGAGAGACTAGTATGAGCAAAATATTAATCTGCCATAAATGAAGGGCAAAAGTGTAATTTCGATATGAATGCAATCGTGACCCCAACAAAGGAGGTCGTAGCATTCTCGCCACCCTTTTGGAATTTTACATGATATCCACATGACTTGTATGCATGCTGCCATGGGCGGAGCCGCACCAGAATAAGTGGAATTAATTAACTCTACTAGAAAAAAAATATACTATTATTTATAATATAATTTATTATAAATATAATTTTAATCTCATAAAAAAATAGTAATTTATCTTAAATTTTATAATTTTGACT
>BRYF01000023.1:1848587-1856087 GCA_030159135.1 Actinidia polygama | reverse complement strand
AAAATATCAGAGTGAATTTACGAGAGTTTTTAAATTTAAAAATAAAAAATAGCTTGTTTAGGCTTTGGTGATATTTGCGGCATATGGGTAATGGGTAAATCAACAAGATTATGTGAATTCTGATGGAACAAGCTTATCGGGAAAAAATATTTAGCGCTGGTAGAGCAAATTCTAGTAGCGTGTAATTGATTTGAATAGTGAGATATATTATTTTTTATTATTAATATGTGCATATGTATCATTATTTATTGGTATGGAGCATTGTTCCGTGAGCACCAAATAATCTCTTTGCCTAACACGGTATCGCGGTGTTACACTTTCATATCCATTGAATTTGTTCAAACCAAAACCACTTTTTCTCTTTTTATTGAGTATTTTTTTTCTATGGGTTAATGTGCAAGCATCAATAACGTCGGATTGGGATTGGGCCAATTGGCATGGGCAGACACGACACATGATACGTTTAATCTTATTAGTTCAAAATTTAAAACATTTAAACATTTACATTCTTTTACATTTATATTCTTATATTTTACTATCAATAATATTTTTTTTATATTTATTGCGGTATTTTGATTGTAACAAATTGATAATGAAAAGAAAAATTAAAAAATTTTTAGCAAGTTAAAATAATAATTTGAGAAAATCTAAATGATTTTGAATTTTTGACAAATTAAACTCATTCTAAAATAAAAAAAGAATTAGTAATTTGTTAATTTGCACTCCTCCAGCTCAATTTGTTTGTTCTTTTTTAAAAATTAATTTGTTTAAGAATACAAAGAATGTTATCCTTTAAAAGTGTCAGTTTTTCAAAATTGACATTGAACATTCTAAAATTACTTAAAGACATATTTGGATCAAGTATTTAATAAGAAGAAAAAAATTAAACGATTCATTTTTTTAAGATCATTGGATCGTGTATTTTTTTATTTATTATTATTACATATTATTTTAATAATAAAATAATGAAAAAATACTTTAAATATATATATCTAAAATTGAATCCGGGCAAGTATTAACATTTTCAGTAGTAGGTGACCAAGCCGAATGAGACGGGATTTGGGTCACTGCGAGAAGGGGGCTCCCTGTCGGGTTGCAGGGTGTCAAATTGATATGTCTATTTTAGCTAAAATGATATCGTTTTAGGATGAATACATTTGAAGATCAAAACGACATCTTTTTGGCTCCCAGCATGATTACCGACCTGCAGTGAATCCGAATCCAATGAGACGAGGGGTTAACCAAATCAAAGTTCGTACGTAGGTTCTCCTCATTTTGGTAATAATTGCTACGCTGTCCCTATACATATAGGCACTACACAGAGAGAGAGCTAGGGTATAGGGTCTAGGCCTCACCTGTTCTGACCCTCCACATATGTACTCTCTCTATCAATCTGTCACAGGCATCTCTCTCTCTCTCTCTCAATGAGTAGAATAGAAGTGGATAGTCTCATCCTAGCTCAGTTGGTAAAATGGAGGGTAAATTGCATACAAATTTGCAGAATTAAGTCATGGCAGCCGCAGTGTGAGAATTCTATTTAATATGGGTGGATTCCTTGTGGACACCATGCACTGTTTTTCCCTTCCATAGAGCATCTGAGTACCTGATTTAACACTCAAATCAATCTGTGGGCCGGGTAGTTTGAAAGTATAACGTTTTATAAGAAATCATATTTTTCGATAACATAAATAGAATTTGCTTTCAATAATTTTTATCATACGTGATTCTTTTTTATTTTTTATTGATTTATTTTGATAAGGAAAGTTGACTATATACTAAAAATCCCAATATATTGTTTAGAGGATTTATTTTAAAACCCATTTGAGTTAATTTTGGGTTTAAGTAAATTTTTTGTTAATGTTTTTTTACATTTCTGATTCATTTAATCAAAGTGAATGGAAAAAGTAAAAAAATATAAAAATAATTCAAAATGCAATATTCCCTAAATTTTGCCTAAGTAAATAAGATAAAAGTCTGTTTGATAGTGAAAAATAAGAACTTTTGTATTTTTAAAACAACAAAAAAAGAAAATAATGATATAAAAACGAAAAAAATTATATAAAGTTTTTGTAATGTAAAAAAAAGAAGAAGAAGAAGCAAGGTAATCAGATCATTTTACTTCTCACGAATTTAAATTTTTAATTTAAATTAAATAAGAAAAAATACAAATAAAAAAGTTACTGTGTGTGTGTGTGTGTGTGTGTGTGTGTGTGTGTGAGTGTGATCTAATTAAACTGCATGAAAAGATATGCGCTTGGCAAAATATTTATAGCTGCTTGTTCTTTTAGTCAAAAAGGGAAAATGTTTACAACTTTTTTGTACAATATTTATACAACAAATGTAAAACGACGTTATTTTGGTCTAATAAATACAAAACGACGTCATTCTATTTAAGGGAGAAACGCGAAAGGATAAGTAAAACGACATCGTTTTGCATTTATTCGGCCAAAACGAGTCGTTTTGTATTTGTTGTACAAATATTGTACAAAAAAATATTGTAAACTAGCATTTTCCGTCAAAAAGAGCGACTTGCCTTTGTGTCCATTTAATGCATGCACAGAACTTGAGTCAGGTTTAGCTTAGCTAAAAAAATTTGTGATTTTTATTTTTGGTTAACATAAAAAAAAATTAATATAATCTTTTTTATTGGATTGACAAAAAAAATTCCTAATTTTGTGACAATATATTAGTAAAAAGTACTAATAGCTATTAGATTTATTAAAAAATCTATGCTAAATGGACTTGAAAAAACAAGCTAAAAATCACCCGTTTAACCTAAAAATCAGTACAAACGGGACCATAAAAATTGAGTTTTTTTTTTATAAGCAAAACACAGCTAAAAAATCTAAGCAAAAAGAAGTTGTGTTGCACAAAATTGACGGAGCATAATACACACTTTACACGGATATTTAGGCTCAGCTTGAGTTAATTTTTTTAGCCACATTGAACTTTTTTTTTTAGTTAATTTTTTTTATAATTTGATAAAAAATTATAATTTTTTGGTTTTTTTTGACTAAAGAAGTCCGAAAATATAATTTTTTTTATCTAATTTGCGAAAAAGATCACTTAGGGCGAAAAAAATATTTTTTGCCAATAAAAAATCTAAAAGTGATTTATTTTTATTTTTAATAACCTTTTTTTTAAAGTAGATAAAAAAAATTTTACATTGTTGGACTCCTCTCGTTAAAAAGAATCGAAAAATATTAGATTTTAATCAAACGGTGAAAAAAATTCACTAAAAACGAAAAAAAATCGAAAGCCAAAATAACTAGAAAAACAAAAACAAAACCTAAATTGGGCCTAAATACCTCTCTAATAATTAAAAATCTGCAAACAACCCTCTTTATGTTTTGCGATTAAAATGCAACTGTTAATTTCTTCTTATTTAAACTCAAAAACCCTAATACTAATTATACCCTAATCTTAACAACCAGCATTACACATTCTAACTCCAACTGCACATATTACATATATATATATATATATATAAGATATTTGTTCGTTTGTATAACATCACTTATAAATAATTTATAGCAGATTAATCCAATATTAACCATCAAGAAACAAATAAATTGGAATCACGCTTCCTCTTCGATTAACGGTGTTAGTGGAGGATCTTAATATGTAATGTGCATATGTATGGGTGTGAATCTTTGAGGTGTAACCCTTTTTCTTTTCTGTTTTTGCAACCATCTATCTATAGAGTGTATTAGTAAAAAATCGAGTGTAAAAATCATCACTCTAAATTCATAACTATTTGTAACGACAATTACGAATACAATTATACCATTTAACGGACATCATTCACCACTTTCTCGCAATGTCGCGATATGTGCACTTTTTTGCAACAAACTTTCTATCGTCGTTATAAGTTTCCTCGTGGACTACTTTAAAATTTGAATTATAAAGTAAAGTTGGTAAAACGTAAGCTTACTTTGGACTTGTCTTAACAATCCAAGATAATTCATGCATGAAAAAAAATCGAGTTAATCGGATAATAGTCATACAATCAATTCATACTTTTCTTTAGAAAAATGAATACTATATATATATAAATATCATACTTTCTATTCCTATAAAAATGATTCAGTAACGTTTACGGTCTCCGAAATTGAACCAATAAAATTTTTTCGACTTCAAAATGAAATGTTGAGATTCACTTAATTTTGTGGAGTTACATAATCAAATGCAAATTAATATGTACTATTGGTTTTAATTCAAACAATATTTGTTGATTCAAATTCGGGCATCATATCATACAGTAGGGTTTCCCAAAATGATCTGATCAAATTTAATTGTCCCATGCTTCAAATTTTCCGACATTCATTGATGACATAGAAAATCATGATTGAAGGACATTTTGCATGAGGTTGTATCATCATTATGTATTACGATTCTTAATGGGTATTATGAACGTAATTGGTGCAAGTTGCATGCAAGTTGAAAACCTTATTATGAAGTTTGAAGTTAAATTGCGTTTTAGTAATTCTTCTGTTATTTGTTGGGCTATCAAAATGATTAGACAGACAAAACCTAATCCTAATGACTCGCAACTTTGCTTGAAGAAATGGTTTTCTGATCTCAACGATCACATGAGATTTGTCTGGGTAACAGCGTTGTTGAGTTCATGATCTTAAATGATAAATATCATTTTGGTGGATGAAAAATAATAGTTGCTCTGTAGAAGTATTGATGACCTTCCATTTTTAGGCTCCGTTTGGCACCAGCTTTTTTTAGCTTTTCGGCTGGCTTTTTTGCTTAAAATAAGCAAAAAAGCCAATCAGAGTTGGCTTTTTTGCTTTTCTGATTTTGCTTATTTGCTTAGTTTTAGATAAAGTAAAGGCAGAAAAATAAAAAAGTCAAAAAAAATTGGCCTTTTGATAGCTAGCTTAAAAAAAGCTTGGCTTTTAAGCGATTACCAAACGGAGCCTTAGTGTTGGAGTGTAGGATTAGTTTACTTTTGATGGAAAGGTTGCAAAATTTTCACTAACCTGATATAAAGGAATCGTTTTGAGTCATTATAATGTGGGCCCACATAACATTCGTGTGTTAAGTATTAGATTGATTGGATATCAATATCAGCACAATCGAAACTCATTTGTTTTGAAAAAATGGACAATTAACATATAGATTATTGTTTTTTTTTTTTTAAATGTGATTGATTGTATTCGATCCCGATATCCAATTAGCCTGTTTTTGGAAGGAATAATCATCACCACAAGTGATAAAAGATGAAAAAAAAAAAAATTATCGAGATAGGCTTGAGACTAGCCCTCCAGTCAAAGTTAACTTACGACATGAATAAGAGAGATAATCTTCTTTGGATTTATAATAATAAGAACAAATTTTACTTTGACTACATATCATGTGCGGATTACACCCCTCATGTTTATTTATCATTATATTACGTTTGTAGTTTATGAACCAATGCATACCAATTTTTTCATTTAAATTAACGACATGTATAATTTATTTTTTGCTATTATATACAGAGAATAAATCATTTTTAAGACAAAAATACATTCATATAAATCTTCAGATTTTTAAATGAATGACACGTACTCTTCTTTCTCACTTTCATGTTGTGGGTATAGTCTATTAAATTAAAAGAGAAAGGCAAAGTATCCACGTAAATTTAGAAAATGTCATTGAAAGTTGTTAAAAGTATTGCACTTTGATCCACAAACACATAAAAATATTATATGCTACAACAATTTCGAAACACGAGGGAGGTACGGTATGTGTACATGCTCCAAACCAAACCACAACGGGGCAAAGTGAAATTTAACGTTTTAATTACATGCATGGATACACACATATAGTATATACATAGAGTGCATTGAAAGAGACATCAATCATATCCTTTAATGTTAGCAATCTTGTTCATGAATTTTGCGAAATGAACCATTCAAATTATATTGATAAACTCGGAATGATCCCATTGCACCCACCTCAAAATTCCTCAAACTTTAATTTCGACTTTCTTTTTTCTCATCAAAATTATTGATACAAGCACAGCGTCAAATTATGTATGTTACACTGGGAGATCATTACAGTAAATCCATTGATCAAAGCACAACGTCAATGTGCATGTTACACTAGGAGATCATTAGATTAGTAAATCCATTGATCCAGGCACAGGGTCAATGTGCATATTACACTAAGAGAGATCGTTTGGACAAGTACTTATGGAGAGACACATCGTGCATGGTTAATAATCACCCCGATTCATTTTTGGTTGGTCACCAGGGCACAGCATACATTTCTAGGGTGGGTCAGTCGTGATCAGGAAAAAGCCCCAAAAATGACTTTAACATTAGAAACAAAATTGGGGTTAAAAGGCCAAATAAAAATACTTGTAAAAGAAGGTGGAATCACCTAAATATTTTGCAAATACCTTTTTTTTTTATAAAAAAAATAATTAATTAAACACTTGACTTTTTAAAGGTTCCTCAATTCGCCTTCAACGTTAATTTATGTTAAATTAATGACGAAAGTTGCCTACGTGACCCTATCCCGTTACCTCAACCTTTCGAATTCCTTTAATTCAAATAACTTGTTGGGTGATTAGAGACCCTACGTGAAAACCCTAATCATGTTTCCAACGTCACAAGTGCGGGCAATTAGGTAAATTTTTCCCTCCAAAAGGTTGAGGGTAACAAAGCATGGCCTAATCATTATCTACGTATGCAACTTTCGTCGTTAATTTGAAGAGAGTTTATATCGATTGTGAATTCATGAATCTTTAAAAAAGTCACGTACTTAACCGGTTAATTTGAAGAGAGTTTATATCGATTGTGAATTCATGAATCTTTAAAAAAGTCACGTGCTTAACCGGTGTTTATAAAAAAACAAGTATATATGAGACATTTGGACGAGAGCTTACTCTCTATTTTTACATATTTGAATTGAGATTTTCTTATTTTACATATAATTTACATTTTAAATATGGGTTAATTTTTTAATTATTTTTTATCAGATCCAGAGCATACCCTACGGGACCCTATTGCCTAGGTACTGCATAGACAATGACACAAACAGTAGGATAAGTACAATCTGAAACAGTACACATATAAATACACTTGATATACAAATATGTATACTGACAGCAAGGAAGCACGCAGAAGAAACAGCACCGAGTATCGTGTCGTTAAAACACCTGAAACAAGGCCCCATTTTCGTACAAACCCTTCAGTTCCCCGCCATCTCTGAGCTCTCTCTTTCTTCTCCACGTCCACCACCTTCTCCGCCGCCGCCGCGCCAGAAACTCCCCTGTTACCGCTACATACATACATTTAAGAAAAAGTGTTCTTTGAAGTGTGATAGAACGTTGTCGTTTTATTTGTTAACTATAAAATAACTCTGATGTATTGCTAAAATGACGTCATTTTAGCATACTTCAAACATATTTTATTAAAATTCACTGTAGAAGATCCGAACTCCAAAAGACGTAGAGGCAGAGTAATTTTATTTTTTTTTTAAAAAAAATCTGTATTTATT
>BRYF01000023.1:1841087-1843587 GCA_030159135.1 Actinidia polygama | reverse complement strand
GACATTTCGATAAATTATAAAAATTATAATTGGACTAAGAATTTAGAGTGTGAAAAGAAAAAAGAAAACGAAATGAAAAAGGTGATATATCTTTTAACTTTTTTTTCATATTATATTTTTTCATAAAATTCTTAATCCAAATACTGTTTGAAAGTTATCTTGGGGACTTTTTCTTTATAAATTAGTAATGCCGTTTTTAATGTAATCAATCTGTATAAAGACTCAATTTTTTTTAGTGGTTTAAAAACTTAACAAAACATAATCTTTTTGTGAGTAAAGTCTCACATCGCCTAAATACGAAGACCTGTACCTCCTTATAAGCCTTTGGACAACCTTCACCTTGTAACCCGATTTTCAGGTTTGAGTTAGGCTCAATGAGTTTTTCTAACATGGTATGAGAGCTAGGTTCCGAAAGGCCTTCTCTTCTTGGACCGCTCAACTCACGTTCTCGCCGTGAGTGAAGTCTCACATCTCTTGGACCATTCAGCTCATGTTATTATCTCACATCTCCACGCTTCGCGTGAGGAAGGGTGTAAGTGAAATCCCACATCGCCTGAATGCGAAAACTTATACCTCTGTATAAGTCTTTGAACAACCTTCATCTTGTATGCCGATTTTTAGAGTTGAGTTAGGCCAATAAATTTTTCTAACACTTTCAATTTATGTTTTTTTAGGGGGGAGGGGATTTCATAGGGATTAGGGATGTTCACGGGTCGGGTTTGGGGTCACCCGACACCCGATCCGAACTAGTCGGATTAAAAATTTTTGGACCCGAATTCGATCCGATGGATGGTCGGATCGGGTGAAATTTGGTCGGGTGGAGGGGCGAGTGGGGTAAAAATTATGAATTTTAGTATAATATTTTGTCGGGTTGGGCGGATTGGGCGGTCGGGTTGGGCGATTGAATGGCCCAACACCCGATCCGAATGTGTTCGGATTAATTAAAATTCATCCGTTATTTATCCGTAGAGTGAACGGATTTAATCGTGTTCGGATTGAGTCGAGTCGAATCGGTTCGGGTTAGCGGTTTGACGGATATTTGCACAGCCTAACATGGATATGTAGGCTTTTCTCATAGAAAACGTGCAGAAATAGCAAGTTGGAGGTAGGTCAGAGGGAATAGAACAGAGGAGTGAAGGTACGCTGCTTTTAACGAGACAGACTTTTGGGAACCCTTTATTGGAAATGAAAGAGAAAGAGAGAGAGAGAGAGAGGTATTCATTCCATGTCTATGTCAACTTTTGAATCTCCTTCCTCATCAATTTAATATGTTCAAAACAAAAATATTAATTTTTTTAAGTATTCATAACTACAGTATTTTAGTGGGTATTTTTTTAAAAAATTATTCTGACCTTTTAAAGTGATAAAATATATTTAAAAAACAATTAATAAGATGAGTAATGCTACAGTCACCGCGCGGTTTACCGCTAATAAGATACATAGGTTCCCCATTTAATGGGTATATATTCCGCCTTTTCAGGTTCTGAAAGTCGTTTTCTTTCTTCGCCTTTGCCAGTTTCCCTCTTTCCTCGGCATTTACTATTCTCTTTATCCTTTACTGTTCATTTGCGAGGAATAAGTTTTAGAGAAGATAATTTTTAATTTTGTAAGGATATTTTTTAGAATGTGTGAATAAGAGTAGCGATAAGAAAGAAAGCATATAAAGAGAAACAAAGTATAAAATATCTAAATATTAAAAATATAAATATATATATCTAATATAAAGATATTCATGTATAATATATATTTTTTTTCCTTATCTCCATCCTTATTCTTCCGGATAATTTTTAATTAGGGTGAAGGCCACCCATAAATTATCTGTCTCTATTGTCCCGCTGAGAAAAAAGTTATCCGAGCAGATTTTCACCATCCAAACGCCGGATATAAAAAATTATTCGCCCCTTATCTTCCAGCCAACCAGGCCCTTATTGTTAGTTCTTTTAAGTGAACACATTTCTTACACTTAATTTGTATTTGACTTTTCAATATTATTCTTTTAATTATTGTTTATGACCTTTTTAGTTTATTTGAAATGTAGCAAAGGAAGGGTGAATAGAAAAAATAACATTGACAATTTTTTTTGGAATATTCTCAAATAGAATAATAGACTACTACTATGAGATATAGGGTGTGTGTATACACTATACAAACCCATACATAGATGCTTTGAAATTACATTTGGAAAGAAAAACAATCTTATAAATAACCAATCGAATCCGACTCAATTGTTAGCATCCGTTAAAAGGTGACACTTCAATGGTTTTCTGTATGGTCATTAATCCTGATGTTGAAAGCATGCTTTTGGTAACATTTGTACTTCGATCAATTTTTTATTTATTTATTGGTCTGTGTGGGTTTTGTACGTAGCATGGGGTTATTTACAAACCTGGAATGAATATGAAAAGGAAAATGTTATGGGTACCCCAATGTTGCACCCCAAATGCACATTTGGGTGAGGTGGAACATTTGGATTGGCTGGGTGTGGGGTCCGGTGGAGCAT
>BRYF01000023.1:1666087-1673587 GCA_030159135.1 Actinidia polygama | reverse complement strand
GGGTTTAAAATGAAAACTACCTTATAAATTTTTTTAAATTTTTTGTACATGATGTGGTAATATATAAGCATGGGAGTTGCTTTTCCCCCCTCCCGTGTCAGACCCCTCCCCTTGCCCCAATTCCAAATTTACCTTTGTGCCCTTCCTTCTTTTTGTCCTTTCCCCACTCCCAAATTTATTTTTTGTTGGATAAATAATTTTTTATTATATATTGTATATATTTTTTATTTTTTAGTTATAGATTTTAGAAGTCATTATTTGTAAAAATTTTAAAAAATAAAAATATGAAACACTGCTCTCTCTCTATCTCTCTCTGTTTTTTTCTCCAGTTTTTTTTATTTTTTTATTTTTTTATTTTTTTCATTATTTTTTTTAAGTTTTGTGTATTTTTTGTTTTAGTTTTGTTAAATTTTTTTCAATTTTGTGTATTTTTTTTCCAGTTTTGTTTTGTTTTTTAGTTTTTTTCAAATTTTTTGTATTTTTTTTTAGTTTTATTTTTGAAACAAAACTAATGAAAAAAAATTAAACAAAACTAAAACAAAAAAGATTAAAAAAATTGATGAAATAAAAATACACAAAACTGAAAATAAAATGAAAAAAAAACTAAAAAAACAGCAAGAAAAAAGCTAAAAAAAATATACAAAATTGAAAAAGTAAAAAAAAACGAGAGAGAGACTAAAAAAATACACAAAATTGAAAGAGTAAAAAAAATGAGAGAGAGAGAGAGGCTAAAAAAAATACACAAAATTAAAAAAAAATGAAAAATAAGAAATGAAAAAAAAGAAATAAAACTAAAAAAATAAAAGAGAGAGAGGTGAGGGGGGCATAATAGTCTTTTTATGGGGAGACAAGGGT
Source organism: Actinidia polygama (assembly GCA_030159135.1). Classification (NCBI taxonomy): domain Eukaryota; kingdom Viridiplantae; phylum Streptophyta; class Magnoliopsida; order Ericales; family Actinidiaceae; genus Actinidia; species Actinidia polygama. Next base: position 1,672,732 of record BRYF01000023.1, on the reverse strand, counting down.
AGGGCCAGAGAGGGGGATTTGTCAAGAGATGAGGAAAAAAATTTTCTATAAGCATTCTATTTTACAACTAAATAACTATTACGATGACTTTTATTTATTAAAATGTCATTGTTGTCGTATTCCTGTGGCCAACTTTGAAAGTCAAGTATAGTATTAGTTTTCCACAACTAACTATTACAAATACCTATAAATACTTATAAAAGTGGCATAAATGCAATTTCATCTAAAAACAATCCCAATATAGACAAATTAAAGTTCCAACTTTTAATTTAATCAATCAAATTTCAAGAGAGCATGGAACAGAGAGAGGGGGGAACAGAGGATCTGGGCTCCTTTCATATACTGACACATTAGGGTTATTAATATGTGCATCAAATTGCACATAATGCCAATAAAGCAATTCAGTGGACAATGATAGCATTGATTGCTCCATCAACATCATCCAAATTGTGAAGAATGAGTTAATATTCTCTTTCTTATAATTATACTTCAAGAAAACTAATACAATAGATGGTTTCATGTTGGCTACTTTTATTTAGTTATTTTTATCATTTATTACAGTTTAGTAGAATTTGGAATAAATGTTGTGCACAGAAGAGTGCTATTAGGGCACGGTGGGAGTATTCAAGTGATCCAAATCGTTTATGTTTTTATAGGACTCGTCAGGTAGATAATCTCGATGCAAAATCAAGTTGATTGTAAATCGGTAGTCACATGATCATGTTACGTGTAACTTTAAAACCTAACGACATGCTCTAAAATTATATTTGCTATTTATTTTTTTAAGCCGGCAAAAGTTACCAAACCACGTGGATACTAATAGTCAATCAAATTGAATTTTTGCTTGGTTGATTTGTGTGACAAACCCTATACGATGAGCGATTCAGATCGTATTGGTAAATCTAAAGTGAGCTCATAACACCCTCACACCACCGGATGTCTAGCTCAAATCCTATTCTAATGTGGAACAAACAAATTCATTGGTGACACTACCATAAACCTAACAAAATTCTCTCAATGATTATCTTTACTAGGGAGAGAAATCTAATTAAAAACCCTAAAACCGTAAGATGGCTACATGATAGTGATATGTGGTAGCCCATTGAATTGAACCAGACTAATTGGAAAGACAAGGGGGAACAATTAGGGGACTGAATCTTATAATTTAATAGTTAACCAGTTATTAATTTATGTCAAAATAAATAGGGATAATTATGTGTGTCGTATTTATTTATTAAATTATAAAGCAATACAAAACAAATATTGAACTGTATCTAATTTTTAAATATTTATTTAACAACAAAATCAACAATATAAACGATTCGAATTATTACAATGGACTCAAAACGACCGGATTGGATTTCAGTCGAGTTAACTGGACAGGAGACAATCAAGTCCCAACAATTATAGGGTTTTGTGGTAACCAATGAAAATTATGATAGGATATGTAGCTTGGCCACCTATATTCTCTCTCTAGAAAAGATTAATGGCACAAGGAAAAGAATTGCCAGGGCTAGGGCATTCACACAAAAGCAAATGCTACTGCCATTATTGTCAGGAATCACAACCACAACACAACACAACACCACACATACAAAATACTAAAACAAGAGGGTTGCTGCATATAATCATAATATTTCGTGGGATTAATGGAACAAATATTGTACTTCATATATTTTTGGCTATGAGCACATGCAATAAATAAATCAAAATTTAATGCCAAGATACTAATTTTTTTATCTTAAATATTATTTTGAAGAACGTGTTTTTAATACATTCCAACAAACTCTTCAAACTTTATTAGTCTATTAACTTTTTTTTTCATTTTCTACCTTCTTTTTGGGATAAGACCATGGATATACCCAAAGAGGAGCGGCAGGGGACGACCGTCGCTCCGAAGTTCCTAAAAAAAATTATTTTTATAGTAGTAGTTGCTACTAATATGACAAAATTATATAGTTTTGCTACCCCTAGATTAAAATTAATATTGTATTTTATGTGTAAGCTACAAATTTTATATTTTGTATATATATTCGTCTTTCCAAAACTAAAATCCCACATATATTTGACCTAATATGTTAGGGGTTGACTAACAATTGGGAGTGAAGGGCTTTAAAGTGAAATTTTGATCAGAGTGTAAGGGTGTAAAGTGTAATCTACCCTAACATTTAAAGGTGCTCAATGGCAATGCATGAAAGTTGTGTTTAAGAAAGTGCAAATCTCCATTTCACTGATTAATTATTCAATGCTCTCGGAGTACATGTGATACATCTGACTAATCACGTAGCGATAAAATTTATAAATAATAACTCATACTATTTGGTAGTTAAGAGGCAAGCAATGACTCACAATATATGTATTGCGGTCATTCATTTACTGAAAATATTACGTAAGTAATATCACATAGCACTCCGAGAGTACTTAATAATTTTCTCTTTCTACTTTTGATCAAGATTAGTTGTGGGCTTACTTTGAAATTAACTTGATTTAAATATCAATAACTAATTTAATGTTTGTGTCATTTCTCCAAGGTTTTGTCATTGTCCTTGTAAAGTCATACTTGTTTCAATTTTAGACTTTTTAATTCTTGAAGTCCTTGGGCCACACTCATTTTGAAGACTTAACATTATGAATGGGTCTTATCAACTTTTAAAACCTAATTCAATATCTTAAATTTTAAAATATATCAAAAACACCTTTATATACAATTTTGATAAATATTCAACATTCTGTAATTCATAAAAATTCAAAAAGGCAACAATAAAAAGTCATTATGGTTCTTCTCGTATTTATCAAGACCCCCTCTATAATTAAAACCCCCTCTCTCTAAACTTATTAGCAACACCTATCTTCATTTCTCTCTCTCTCTCTTTTCACAAGTGACGCCAAGAAAAATGGTTATGGGATGTTCGGCTCGCAGGGTTCATGCACCGTGAAAACGATACCGATGCAAAAAGCTAGTGATGTTGAAGAGCATAATAACGAAAATAATAGCAACGACGAGTTTAAGCAGAAGGCATGAATAAAAATACGTTGAGGTGTTTCTTTTGACTTAACTCAAATCACGTCATTCAACCCTTAACTCAATATAATCTGTTAAATTAAATACTGAATTTATTGTGATAATTTTGTCATAACTGAATTAATATTTTATAAATCAATCATTGATTTGATTATGATAAGTTTATCATAACAAATTTGTTATGAACTAGCCAATAGTTTTATCTAGGATAAATATACTATAGTATTATTAATCAATGTCTCATTAATTTAATTTTTTTCATGAATACTTTATTCAGTGAGCCTTACAAGAACTCAAAGAGAGCTCCAAATTACTATACAACAATCATCCCAAATAGATGTTGGGACATGTGCTGAGAAGCACTGAATAATTTTCCAAAGAACATACATTTAAACTGATATCAATCCCATTCACTTGTGGGGGAACCAATTCAATGATTGCAGATATTATATGTGCATGGTATCCTTTTTTCTTTTCTTTTTTTTCACTCTCATGCATTCCATGTCATCTGTCTTTGTACTAAGTCATTAAAAGAAGGGTTAGTTACATTTCCCACTTCAAAGTATAGACTAATTCTCACTTTGGCCCTCAAACAAATATTTTTTTTTACTTTAGCCCTTGATCTGTTAAATATTTGTAACGAGGACCAATCACCAACTTCCATCTACTTTTGGACAGAATACCACACTTGGCAATACAGACCTATACCCACTTCCCCAAATCAAAACTCACCCCCCCTCCCCTATATCATCTGTCGACGTCGCTATCATTAGCAATAACCTTTCCAAACCTATATCATCGTCACTTGATTGGGCCACATGGCCATATCCGTTAACAAAATCAACGACTCATTTACTCTGTTTTGATTGCAACCGATTTAATATATAGGTTTTGGACAGAATACCGCACTTGGCAATACAGACCTATACCCACTTCCCTAAATCAAAACTCATAACCCCCGTCCCCTATATCATCTGTCGGCGTCGCTGTTATCAGCAATAACCCTTCCAAATCTATATCATCGTCACTTGATTGGGCCACATGGACCCACATGGCCATATCCGTTAACAAAATCAACGACTCATTTACTTTGTTTTGATTGCAACCGATTTAATATATAGGTTATGGGCTAAAGTGGAAAATTTATTTGTGTTGAGGGCCAAAGCGGAGGCAAAGTGTGATGAATCTTTACAAGAATGATTCAAATTGTTTAATATATAAGTTAGCATCATAAACATATATCAATCGATCGATTGAAAGATACTCATTTGATTACAATACAAAGCATATAAAAAGTGGAGACTAGTCTACATTAGATATTTTCCACCATCATATTTTATGTAGAGAGATGGCCATGGAACTCAAAAGGAGACACAGTGTTAACTAGATGATAGATATTGAATTGTATAAATAACCAAGAACATAATTCCAAAAAAGAGAGAGAATAAGATTTTAGCTAATTGGACTGATAGATCGATAGTTAAAGAAATTGCAACTTGACCCATGAAAAGGGCACTGTATCTTTTTCTGTTTGTCCCAAGTCTCTCCAAGTGCAAATTAACTCTAGATATTTTTTCAGGACAAGCAAAATCTTACTTAAAATCTATAAGAAAATAATTGAATGTGTTTATCATTTGTGATTCAAAACTATACTTCAAGAAATGTAAACCATAAACAAATACTGAAATAAAATACTGTAAAATAAAAATTTGCAGACCTAGACTTAACCAAAGATTAATACCGATTAAGGTCCAGATTTGACATAGTTTTTTTAAGACAGAATTCGTTGTTGCTTGGTACGTATGATTAGGGTTGTCCCCAACATCCAATGGAGCCGAAAAAATGGTCCAGTCCTATCCGAATTGGTCGGTTTGGTTTGTTTTTTAGATGAGCCAGTTCGGTTCCGGTTTTCGTTCTGAAATCCTGAAAAACTGACGTAGACGGTTTGGTTCACGAATTTGTGTGACTTGTTTCCGTTTTGAACCAAATCAGACCGAATAATATTAATATATTTTTTATATATATTTAATTAAGTTAATCCTTACTTTATAGTAGAAAATTTATCATGGATATATGATTGTTTAGTAGAGAATTTTGCATAGATATGTGGTTATTTTGTAAAAATTTATCATTGATATATGTGCGTGTGAGATTATTTAGTAAAAATATTTATAATTTATCTATCAAAACCATTGTTCCAAACCGAAAATGAACCGTTATTTTTAGGTTTTGATTGGATTGGTTCCAAATTTTGGATGGATTGGATTAGTTTGACAATTTCAAGAACCATATGTTTTGATTTAGTACTTGATTTTACTCAAATTCGAACAAATCCAATCCGTGAATACCCCTACGTACGATTGGTGGACGTACATCTCCCATAGTACAATCATCGAATGCATAGAAAATGAAGCACTTCAATTTATTTGCACATCCAACCAACAAAGTATATGAACTCTCTTATTAGTTATTATCGACTGACGTAGACACGAATTCAATAGATAGAAAAATGCAACAATGAATGAAGTATATATAGCGGAAGTGACTATTTTCCGAATAGACAACAACAAAAAGATGCAACGATCTATGACGAACATGTGTTATAAACAGACAACCATTCATAATGAGTTGTTTTTTTAAGTTAATTTTTTTTCACACAATAAATGGTTTTAATAACTAGTTTTTCCCAACAAAATCACAAGCAGAGTGAAGTAAAAACACAATTTCAATTCTTAGAAGTTAGAAGTTAGTGGGACAATTGACGTTGCTCATTCACTAACAAGGTTTAAGACTCATGCACCCCATTGCTGTGCAAAAAAATTCCCTCACCCGACCCGACCCAACCCAACTCGTTTGGGTACCCGCGGGTCGCGGTTCTAGAAGACGTGTGATTAATCGGGCGAAGAAATTCTTTTCAACGGTCACGTGAATACGAGTTACATTTTTTCAATCCTGTCATTAATTTGATTTGACCCAACCATGTGCAAATTATTACAAATACGTCCCTGACCTAAAGAATTTAATATAATGTAAAATAGTACTCAATTCATAGTTTTATTAAAAATGTACAAGTAATGGTATATAAACAAGAAAATTGGGAATGATGTGGCTAAATGTTAATCTTAAAATTAGAAACAAAATATTCAAAATGATGACTTTTATTTGTTAAAATGCCATCGTTATATTTTTTTGTGCAATTTTCATATAAATTCTTAGCATGTTTACTCTAAGGTCTATGTGATTAATTTCTAACGCATTTGATTCATGCCGTCAAAAATTAAAGTCAAAATTTTTTTTGACCACATTGAAGAAAAATATTTTTGTACTCTCTATACCTTTTTCTATTTCTCACTCCAATTCCACTATTCCTACCCTCTCCGACAATCACAATTGGTGCCCAGCGAAACTTTTCCGACGAACCTTTGGTGATTTTTTTAGTCGATAACTTTATCACTGTTGGTTTAGTGAGATAACTTTCACTGTTCATTTTATATTCTCGTAATACTAAAATAGTGAAATTTATCTCTGAAAAAATTTGACGAAAAAGTTATCGGAGATTCATAGATAACTTTCATTATTGGTTCCACATATAAATTTCATTATTCGTTTTGTACTCTCATAAT
>BRYF01000023.1:1651087-1656087 GCA_030159135.1 Actinidia polygama | reverse complement strand
CCGCGTCCTCTCTTCTTTCTCCTTCCCTCTCTCGTTTTTTATCGTTTTCTTCCCTCATTCCTTCTATATTTATCCGTCTATACCAATTTACGTCACCGATTTTTACAACCGGCTACAAATTCTTGTGACGCAAACTTATTTGCTGTATAATTCTTGCCCCGTGTCAAGATTTAATTTTCTGGCTCTACCACGGCCGTGTTAACAACTGCTGCTTCTCTCTGTAAATTGACTTGTTCATTGAAAGTTAGGTTACCAATTTGGAAATATTTTTCTTGCTTTTAGAAGCAAGTACTCTTAACATTGCCAGCAATCAGTTTCAGGTAGCTTTTAAAATTTAAAGTTCATAAAGCCACAAAAAAGAGGGTGGTTTCGACTTTCGAGGACTACAGAGAAATATTAATTCTCAATTTCAATTACCTGTTGTCATTCTTGTCAATGCTAGGGCCTACTTGTGTTTTGGCTGTTTAGCTGGGAAATTAAGACATTGTTCTGGTTAGATAATTTGGGTACACTAGGATGGGTGATGATTTCTTGCGGGGAGCCAACTCCTTGCAGCCGGGCAAGGAGTTCAAAACGACGTCGTTTTGAGTGACTGAGGGGCAAAAAAAATTTCCAAATAAAACGACGTCGTTTTATTTCCAAATGTATTCATCCCAAAACGATGTCGTTTTGAGGGTTCGGGACTCTGCACCCGGCGATGGTATAGACTATATATGGATGGTAGGAATATTGAGGGGGAATGTAAAATACTATTCTTGGTTTTCGTGATTCTACCGTTTGAATGTAACACGAATAAAAATGTGATTCATCATCTCTTATTTCAATGAAAATAGGATTTTCATGCTCAAGAGGAATGTGATTCATCCACGTGCTCCCAGTAATATTTGATTACTTCCTCATCTAGGAATTAAAAAAAAAGATGTGGCAAATTATTTTCTGATTATACCTCCGACTAACTCTATCTCTATAAATATAACATCACGTTATTATATCACAATTATATTATAAATTTTAAATAAATTATTTTTTATTATAATTTATCTTATATTTTTTTATTTAATATTGTTTTAAATTATTTTTTTCTTTAATAACCTTTCTTTTCATTTTTATTTAATTTTTTTTTTTTGATTTGTCTTGATTAGAGAAATCATAAAAAATCTAAAAAAAAAATTTAGATGATTAATTTTATAATCTATTTGAAATAATTTTTTATTTTAATAACTTTTGTGTTAAAAAATACTTGTTTTACTTTTCTAATTCTTTTAACCAAGAAGAACCACAAAACTAAAAGATAGTAATCAAAAAATAAAAAATGACATCTAAAATAAAAAATAATAATAATAATTTATTTCAAATAGAATTGAAAAGGGTGTTTACTCATAAACGTAAGTAAAAATCAATTTCATTTCTATGTTTTAAATGGTTAAACGATTAAACCAAACGCTTAAGTAAAATTTATAATTTTTTTTCTAAATAAGATTATTGAATCACCAAACACCTAATTTATAATATGATTACCTGAATATCACATTCCTTGAAAAATAATTACAAGGAATAGATTTCTCATTCTTGGTCTTTGATTCCTACCATCCAAACACAATCATCATAGTGCATTTGAATTCAAACTATTTTGATATTATCTCTATGTTATTCACTGCTTCTTAAACGGTCCTTAACAGAATTCTTTGTATATCACTTTTAATCGATTGAGAGAGAAAAAAACCTAGACATCAATTAATGCTAGTTTTCCCAAGCTAAAAATCATGAAAGTGGAGTGCGAGTGAAAATAATTTTATTCGGAAGAAAATTCAGGAATAAAGGACCTAATTGTAGTGATTATTCTCCAAAAAACAATTGTCTTGCAAGAATAGAACTGCCATTTTTTACATAAAAAAAAACTCTGCTATATAATCAAAAAAATAAAAATAAAAAAAAAAAGATAAAAAAAAAATTTATTGCAAGAGTAGAACTGGCTTAAATAAAGGAAAAGACAAGAGAAAAAATAATAAATGGTCCCGGCGGGGCTCGAACCCGCGACCTTCGGCTCATAAGACCAACGCTCTAACCAACTGAGCTACGGGACCACACATATTAAATAAACTTATATTTATTTATTTAAATTTAAAATTATCCGATCCTTGAGGCCTCAGGCCCACGTTTACAATCTAATTGGGCTTTCGACTGATCTATCATAACCCAACTTCAAGAGAGGCTTGAAGGGGTGTCTCTTAACACCTAAAAATAGTTGAAGAGAGAGTTGATGTTTAAGGGGCAATTTTGAGTACGCATGGATCAAAATAAATTATATAGGAGAATTGTCTTAAGGTAGGAATGTCGATTCTTAAATGATTGATATTGGCAAGATTTTTGATCTCCATATATTTGCGCCGACTATTACGAATAAAAAGTTGTTATTTTCTTAAAAAATATCAAAAAAATAATATTTTTTTAATATTATTAATTCAATGTTTTAAAACCACTTCAGCTATAGACTAAGAAAATGAGTAATCGTTTGTCTTTATTGGATTGTCTTTGCTATCACATTCTTTCAACAATATTTTTATTTTTTTATGATAATTAAAATGCTTATTTACTAAAAAATAATTTATTTTAAAAATCATAAATATTGAGATAATTATATATTTAATTTGATATCTTTTTTTTTTAATTTATTTGATTGATTGAGCTAGTCAAGAGTTGTTGTTTTTTTTATGTGAAACAAAAAGTTGTGGAAATATAGATTTATGGATTTTTCTTTCTATGGTAATAAAATATTTATTTATCAAAAAATAATTTATTGTTAAAAATCATTAATCTAGGAATAATTATAGATTTATTCTGATTTTTTTAAAAAAAACTTCAATAAAAAACAATAAATTAAAAAAACTAAAAAAATCAATAGCGAAAACTGGGCCTGAACCTGAAGTAAATAGAATTTTAAGAACAAAAATGATATGTACACATCCACTTTTTATACACACCCAGACACACTATCTCACAAACACAGTGGGATCCGTCCTAATTAGGATTTTTTATAAAAGTGAATTAGAACAGGTACCACTGTATTTATAAAAAAGTGTATTTAAATGTGTATAAAAGTGAGTGTGTACCTATCATTGTTGTTTTAAGAATAGATGCTTTGGAATCCTTGGACGGTGGGTTCAAATCTTTGGATTATGTAAGAAAAATCTTAGCATTTCAAAAATGGTGGTGTCAATTGGAGGTTCCACTGTCCCTGTCAAGAGTTAGAGAGAGTGGGCCCAAGCCTTTTGTCTTCTTTTCAGAGGGTTTGTTATGGCTAATGTGGGCCCATTTTGGAAAGCTGCCACACTCATCTTAACTTGGTTTCATTCCAATTGCCTTTGCTAATTGAATCCAAAGCTTTCCTTATTCCCATGATTGAAGACAAAATGTCCTAATGTTTCTGGTAGGGTTTCATTTTTATCTTTTGGGAAATGGTAAGCGGCCTAATGGGTGTTAGTTAAGATATAAAAAGTGTGCTGAAATATTTAAAAAATATGTAAAAATGAATTAAGAGGTGAAAAATGTGTATTGAAGTTGTAATTTCTTTTGACATTATTGTAACATAGCGACCGCTCTACGAACAAATGTTAGCGTGACTTTTGTTTTAAGATCCACATAGTCTAGATTTTTTAGATGTGTTTTGCCTAAACATCCCATTTTCTTTTTGCTTGTTTTTTTTAATTTGTTGGAGCGAAAGATCTTTTAGTTTAGTTTTTCATGTTTGGCATAGAATTTTTAGTAAACTCAGTAGCGATTAGTGTCTTTTTACTAATTTATAACTAAAAAATTAAACGATCCCAAACAAAAAGAGTTGATTTCTTATCTCACGTTTTGTACTTTAGCCAAAAGTAAAGAAACTGAGATTTTAAAGCTACGCCAAACGGGGCCTTAATATGTGGATGCAATTATTGGCATGGTTTGAAAAAATAATGGGAACAAATAATTAAAACATGTAAAGAGTATATAGAATGTGAATTCAAACAGTACGAATTCAAAATTTATTAAAATAATTTTTACACTCCTTTTTATCAAATGCATTTTATTTTTTGTTTATATTATATAATTTTTGAATGAATACCTAAACTAACTCTCCCAACAAAGGAAGTAAAAGTCCAAGGGCACGAGAATAGGCAATTTTGATAATTATCAAAACAGTTAAAGGATATTATTGTAATATTGCATAATAAAAACAAAGAATAAACTGCCTAAGATTTGCATATTTTACAGCTTCAAGGGGTTCAAGGTCGCTCTCGTGTTGATCTTGGTACTTCTAAACAAGTGATACTAGGCCATGTTTGGATTACCGTAATTTTAAATACGTATGAATTTTTTATTTTTATTATTATGAATAAGATTTTTAATAATCTAATGATTGACGTAATCTTATTCAAATGTTTGAATTTATTTAGAAATAGTGATTAGACAAATAATATTTTCAAAAAGTTATTTTATTTGACTTCAATTTATGAAAGATTTACCCCAAAATTCAAGATTATTGGAGGATAGCAAGAGAGTTTACGAATTTTAATACAGGTGGATTGAGAAATCAGAAATCCCATTTCTATTTCTATTTTATTCATACAGTGGAATCATAGTTACCTAAATTTACATTCTTATAATATTTCTCTAGATTCTTGGCATCCAAACATATATTTTATTGTATTGTTGGAGCAAGATTTGAAAATTATGACCTCTAATAACTTTGAGAATTGGAAGATCAAAATAAGCTAATTTCTACATGAGGTTAGAGGCTTTACTTTTGAGGATTAGTATCTATTTATGCTTAATAAATATAGAAGCAAAAAAAATGCTTAAAAGCCTCGAAGGCCAAGGTGGGGCCCATTACATTCATGGGACCTACTTAGAAGAGAAGAAATGCTAAATTTTGTGTCTACTCCATAGATGTAATTAATCCTTATTTAGGTAAGTAATCACTCAAAAAATTAACTAAAATAAGGAGATTTGCATAATCTTAA
>BRYF01000023.1:1628587-1633587 GCA_030159135.1 Actinidia polygama | reverse complement strand
GCTTTTATACATTTTTAACTTTCACATGTAGATTATCTGTATTCGTATACATAATACATATATGTAGATATAGATATAGGTATCTACATGTTAAGCAAATTAATACTCATTTGGCACCATGTTGAAGTTTCAATTTGAAAAATTTATTTTTTTAGAGAATATAATTATTATATTTAATTTGTATTATTTTTTTAATTTTATCCTTCAATGATTACGTTTAACTTTTTATTTTGGTTGGAATGTTACGTCAATAATATATAAAAGAAAGAAGATAAAAAATTATTTTTTATTTGTTGACTTTTTGATTAGAACATACATTTTAAGACACAAAAAAATAAAAAATAATAATAATTTATTATGGAAATATATATATATATATATAATCTTGTATCACAGTAACTATTTGTTACTAGTGTGCGAACCGCGTTTGGATCCCGATGGATGGGATGCGGACTGTTTCATTTTCATGTACGTTTGTGTTAGAGAGAGAGAGAGAGAGAGAGATGGATGGGATGCGGCGGACTGTTTCATTTTCATGTCGTTTGTGTTCGGTGTTCCCGGTCATATCACACATCCAGTCTACCAACTTCGTCGGTTGGTGGTATTTGGTGATAATAACCAAGTGAACTTGGACTATAATAATCTCACCACAATAGTCAGATTAATGTCATATGCAAATCTTATGTTTATTCTCCTAAATCTAGTTGATTAATTTCTGCGTTCACTAAATATTAAAAAAAATTGAAAATCAAAATAGTTAAACTAGCATAAAAAACTAGCCAATGTTGGGCCTTAATTACATTCCCCTCACCCCCAACCTTTTTTCTAGAAATCTTATTAGTTTTCGACTAATTAACTGAATCTAACCTAAACTCAGAACCTGCTATAGGCCATGCTTGCTCAGTATAGACTTGTCGTTGGGCCGAAGGGGCTCAATCAATGAGGATTGGGCCTATAGAGTTAGGCACAAGGCGGATGTCCATGTGCGGCACCCATGAAGTGCAAGAGTGAGGGCAGTTGTTCTGAAAATCTGCAGGAGGAGGTAGATTACGTGATAAGTCCTCTCCAACTAAGGAAGATCTACTTCATAAAGTAGAACGAGTAGATCATGTTGATACAGGTTGATAGGAAGTGAGGAAGTTGAGTTCGACTAGGATTCAATGAACTCACCCATAAATAAGAGGGTTCACATGTTATCTGGTATGCAATTAAAATCTAACGATATACCTCTCTTGTTCTCTTTACTCTTTCGTATTCTTATTCTCGCACCAAATGGTGTTTCCGGTCAACTCTCATTTGGTAAGCCGTAACAGTACTTGTCAGGGTGTGCAGAAAGCAAAAAATAAGAAAAAAGGCGAAGTAGTGCGGGGATCCTAACTTATTGAGATATACTAGCTCACAGCTGATGTGGCATATATATAATAATAAAATTTTGAAATCTTAAGCATAATATACTAATATAAATTTATAATAATTGCCACATTACTTAGTAAAAAATAAATAAAAATTATTTGTGTGAATTTCATTACCCTTAATGAAATTTGAGCAAAGCTGAGCTGAAATATCTCAAGGACAAATCAGTATTTGGACAAACTTTACGCGTCCGACACTCTGACTAAAGTTGTCAGTCTCTCAACTCAGTGGATCTTTGATTATATCCAAAAAGTGTGGGACCTTAAACTTTATTTTGTTGACAAATCGGGTCGGTCAAATCATGAAAACCCAATCTTCCCAGCTTCCCAAAAAAAGGTATTGCTACTGGTACAACCATATAGCACCCCAAATGCACAACACATGAAGTGTTGTATTTGAATTGGTTGGATGTGAGGTAAAAGGACAGGGTGAACCCCATACCCAGTCAATCCAAATGCAACACCTCAAATGGTGTGCATTTGGGGTGCTATATTGTTGTACCCATAGCATTTTCCCCCAACAAAATGTTTTTCTCTACGATGTTCCCCTAGTTGAAAACACGAAAAAGAAATGTTTTAGTAATTTTTTTAAAGAGAAATGCTAAAAGAAACCTAGTAAATTTTGTTTAAGGTATGAAAAATATGTAAAAAGTGTATAGAAAAGTATGAAAGTATATTAAAAAGTGTATAAAAAATCAAAATTTTTTGTCATTTTATGTTTTTTATTGAAAGCCCAATGTGCTTCCAATAACAGAATCCTTTTTAAAAATCTTTTATCAAAATTTTAAATTTTAGGATTCATTTTTTTCGTGGAGGAAATGGACGTGCATTTGGAGTAATTTGTATTTTAGTGTCTTTCTGATTTTTTATTTTGCTTTTCCAAATCTTCTATTAAAGATTAACTAAAAACTAAAAAAAATTGATCGAAAAGATAAAAAACTTATTAAAAAAGTTTATATAACGAAAGGGCTAATTTATTGAACGAAATGCAAAAGTTGATACCTACCTTGAACATCGCCCTTGCATGCGATTGGTTACGACATTGAGATTTACCGATTTACCATGAACCCCATTATTTTAATCAATCACATAATTATATTCACTTATATAATGGATTAATAAAATTGGACTCAAAATTGGACCTTGACCTGTTTTTTACATAAGTAAAATAAAATTAATACTAACAAAGTTTGAATCACAAAATGTAGAGTTAAAATTTAATTATTTTAACCAACTAAAGGAACTTAAACTGGATTCTAATAATATTTCTATAATACCTCGACCCTTAATTATATTTACGTTATTAAAGAAATAAGAATTATTGGAGTTAAATTGAAAGATTCTTAAACTTTTGAGATAAAAATAAAAATAATATTTAGATAATATAATTACTTAAAAGTTAAAGGGACTGAAGTGTAATTTGAACAAAAAAATTGGGGAGTCACAAGACACGTGTGTTTTCTTTGTTTACTTGAGAATTGTGGGGCAAAAACCTACCACATGGCCATATGTGGTTTATAATGGGGCCACATGGGGACTTTTGGGTTTATATATATATATATATATATATATATACTTAACTTATGAAAGAAAGAAAAATAAAAAGGAGGGAGAGACACGGGGACACAAAGAGACGAAAGGAAAGAATATAAAGAAATAGTAAGAAAGAAAAGGGAGGCTCGGAGAAATTATATAACGTGATTAACCTTTGATTATAGATGATAGGGACATATATCAACGGTGAGATGAGGTCGGATTGAGGTAAAATTTTAGTATGATAATTATGGGAGCTAGATTTTTATATTTAAGGGTGTTAATTTTAATTTGAGGTAAGCAGGAGGTATACAATATGCTTTTTTTAAACTATGGAATTATTTATTAAATTATCTGATTTGGTACTCCTTTGAGCACGTGTGCTATTTATTGAATCCATGACATTATTGAAATCATGATGTGTATTGTTTAAAGTGTCATGGTATTGAATGATATGGACTGGGTGAGCCTGCAAATAACCCTGGCACCAGATAAAGTCGAAAAGCTTGGTGAAGTGGGCGAGACCGGCCACCTGTCACGTACCAAGAAAGACCAGGTATGAGGTCTTTGATAAAATATTGATTCGTTGTACTACTCTGACATTTATTGTTGAGTCATTTTTTATTCGTTGAGCATATTTCGTCGTATTGTATACTTCCTTGCTTTAGTTGATTTTTTTCAGGTGAACGAGAGAGTCTGGGTAGTGTGAGATGGGTCTGGAGAAAGACTTAGATTTTAGATCATTTTTTTAATATATTATAAAATAAAGACTCTGATTGTATATAAAATGAGACGTTTACGGAATACGATTGCGATTACAATTAACGGGCCGGGCCGGGTCGTTACAATTTCATTATTATGGAAGAAAAGAATATATATTTTTATTTTTTATATCATTTATTTTGTGCTCCCAAAAAATGAGCGAATACACATTTCAACACAGATTTGCAAAAATAGTAAATCTATTCATTTTATCAATAACCAATCTGGTTCTGTTGTATAATAAGAAATACACCCTTATAAACGATTTGAAATATCTATTTGTTATATCAATAACTAGTCAAGTTCTGTTGTATAATAATAAATATGCCCTTGTAAATTTAAAATATATGGATCAAATAGGAAATGATACTTTGAATTATAGAACTAAAATAAAATATACATTGCTTTGAAGTTTTAAAACAATTTTTATATTTATTTTCTCGTCTTTTTTGTAAGTTTGTGTGTGTGTTTTTACGTATTTGAACGTTTGGAAAATATCTAAAAAAATTAATTCCAATTTGAATTCGGGGATGATAGACCAAAATTGTCTTATACGTTGACGGTATTGATTGAACGAGTGCTCGAACCGTGTATCCATGGATAAAATTTAAACTATTGGAGTAACTAATGAGTCCCTCTAGCTAGAGCATAGTTTTCAATGAGGCCCATCAAACTTTTATTTTCTCTGTTTCAGTCCTCCAAATCGCAGACATCAAGTTCGCCAATTTTTTTTTTATTAAATGGGGAACATTGCATTTATCGAAAATCAACATCTGTGTGGCTGGCTATTTTAGGATTTTAGCTTTGTTGGTTTTTAATTTTTTTATTATTGGATTAAAATTTTATAATTAAAAAATATTAAATACCAAAAAAATAATTTTTATTAAAAAATAAGTTAAATTTTTTGTCTTTAATAATTTTTTTATATATATAAATTTGATCGAGTTTGTTATATTTTCAAATTCCTATGAGCCAAAGAATTTAAAACATGAGTCCGGTTCAAACGGGAGCGCGCCGGTGGTATTTTCACGGGCACGCCTACGTGGCCGCATGACATCCACCCATTTGGGGTGGATGTGATAATTTTTTATTTTTTTATTTTTTAAGTCTCATCTATCCTAAATGGGTGGATATAATGAGACCACCATTGCGCAATCATCTGATCAACTCTCTTTAAAACATATAAAATAATCAACATTGTCACTATCATTATACAGTCAAGGTCGTTATGACAACTTAAAAACAAAATCATTCCTAGATCGCACCGAATCCCTTGTACTAATCCCCGTGTCC
>BRYF01000023.1:1611087-1613587 GCA_030159135.1 Actinidia polygama | reverse complement strand
CTGTTTTCTCTTCGTCCCCCATTCAAATGCACCCCCTCTTCATTTCTACCGCATAACACGTCAACTATTTCTTCAGCTATCAAGTGAAAAGTGATCAAAGAAGTGCACAAAAGCTGCCATAACCCAAAACACAAAGTTGTTCATTAGTTGAAGAGGCTTACCTCGTATCCACCATAAACCAGATCCATGAATTCGCTCATACAATTGCGATGATAATATGGAGGTCGGAAGGTGTGCTCAGCATCCAACCACCGAGTAGGAAAAACGACAAAATCAAGCAATGCCACACCAGGTTTATTTGCTGGTGCTGTCAGGACTGCATTCCATTCCACAACAAATTAAGAGGCACACGTATATTAAAAATGAGTTTGAACAAACAACAGTAGATATTACCCGACCTGTATTAATTGATGGATCACTGTGGTCAAAGAGAACGGTATAATACTGCAATAAATGGAGTTCCATTCCATGAGAATTATCAAATAAGTTACCTAAACAACTACAAAAAGATGCAGGACAACACCTATCCTTTATTCCATTGATGGTGATGAGTGAACAGTATCTTCAAACTTTCACCTACCTTAAATGGGACATAGTTACCAACTTACCATGCCAGGCAACTACATTGAACGGGGAGAAATCCTGTTTTGCAGTGAAAAGTTCACCACCATACTTCTGTACAATGGTATATCCTGGACAGGAGCTCTCTTCAAACCAGGCTGTGGGAACTAGGAAATCCCATGGAGTAGCAAGACCATTAGCACCTACATGCAATAAGGAATAAAAAATTAAGTTAATGTGATTGAGCTCCAACTGGTCTGTCAGATAACGGATATACAATGCTTTGATAATGATATAGTATGTAGTAGCTTATAATCACGACTTCTGTAAATTATGTACCTACTGCCCAATAACAGGAAGTTGGAAATGGGTGCCAAAGATATCACCGACATAGCCACGTGAAGGGCCGTCAGGCAGGTTAATCGTGAAACGAAATCCTTGAGGTAAAACAACAATTTCACCAGAAGACAATTGCAATTTTCCACACTCGGTTGTGATCCACAATCCTATATGACCAGTAATAACAACATTATGGTATCGTTGCACATAACATAGTCGTAAAAGAGGATATAGGAACAAATAAAGACCGAGTATTGTGGATGCATTACAGAACACAGGAAGTACAGAAGAAATTTAAACCAGGTAATAAGTACTCCAGGAACAAATTTTATTTAGACATGAACTTCTCTTAAATGCCCAGAAAATGTCATCAGATGGACTGATGAGATAAAGGCAATAAATAATTGATCCCAAGGCAGAAGGTAAATGATAAAGGGGAATATGTGCCAAAAAATCCACTCTAGGTAATGCTGCTGACTCATTTTTTCTTTAAAAAAATCGGTCATCCATAAAAATTCCTTCAATAAAGACCGTGCTTTTAAAAATACTCAATCAGGAAAGGAGAAATGTGTTCACTTCATACATAAAAAAGACCAAAACACTTTTTCATTATATAATACGTCTTTTCATGATGGCAACTTCCTAACAGGCTGAGAGTGAACATAAGTTTTTCATATTTAAAACCATTGAACATATAACAAAAATATTTGGTAGATGGCAACCTAATATGCTTGAAAATAATTGATGACCATCACTTACTTCCTTTTTGAGGAACAATCAAAAAATCACCATAGGCATTGCAGAAGGCACACTTAGCCATTGATTTGTTGGTGGTATACCTACATTTAAACAAATTATGTTGCCTGTTAAAAAGAAGATGTATTGCAATTTAAAAAAAAAAGAATCAAAAACTCGGTTTCAGAGCCTTAAAAAAATACATATTCAAACTAGCTTATATCATCTTTGGAATTTTGACTTGTTTTAATCTAGTAATTCAATAGAAGTTGGCATAGTTGAAAACCTCTTGCATGCTTTGTATCTCTTCAAAATAATAAAAAGCATGCCCCTGCCTTTATGAAGACGCAAATATATTTCCATATAATTTGCATTAGATATTTTTCATAAGCATTTCCATCCTACTTGTCCAGAATCATACATCCCATATGGCAATTTCAGAAAATTGTTTTTCGTATAAGATCATGGTTATCACATTCCATTTCAATTCTAACCAATCACGGGGGAAAGAAAAACTAGTGAACTACATAAATATATGGACAGATGCACATATATATCGCTAATGATCACACACAAAGATACTGGTTCACCGTTGCACACTGGATGTTATCAAGTTAGTTATCCCAAGTCCCAAAATAAATCAACATAAAAGAATAATACGATATAAATCAGGGTAAGAACTGAATCAAATGCTAATTATGATGTGATAAATATAACCAGATAAAATTAGTAAATCAAGTTTGGAATGTGAATTGCATAACCATGCCGAAGGTATGAGCTGCCGGCCCCACATACTGTGTGTAAACCATCGATAAAATCAGTTGGTGATTCAGGATTTTCAACAGGCTTCCAACTCAGTTGAGTT
>BRYF01000023.1:1546087-1548587 GCA_030159135.1 Actinidia polygama | reverse complement strand
AAGCTATTTTTTTTTTTTTTTGATGCTTTCCCACAAGCATGGCTTCAACTTCAGCTGCAGCTTGAAAGCCACGATATGGCTTTATTGAGAAAAGTGCTTTTAGACTTTCGGCTCTTGCTTTTAGGATATTTAATGCCTTAATGGTTTCACTTTCACTTGTCCTCTTGTGGGGTAAATTAAAGGGTGAATTATATTGACCTCCCCTGAGGTTTACCTTTAATACACAAAGCATCCCTGATATTTTAAAAAATACAATGACCTCCCCTGAGGTTTGAGAGAATATTCTCCCACCCCCTACACCCTTGTCTTCTTACGAAAATGACCAAAATACCCCCACCTCTCTCTCATCCCTCCACACACTCTCTCTCTCTCTCTCTCTCTCTCTCTCTCTTTTTTGAGTTTTTTGAGTTTATTTTATTTTATTTTATTCAATTTTTTTTTTATTTTTTTTTTACTATTATTTTTTTTTCAGTTTTTTTTTTCTGCATATGTAGACGGGAATCCAAAGTCAAACTAGCTATTCTTAAATATTTATCAATAACAAGGACTTTTTTATTTTTAAATTTTTTAGTTACTTTGTTTATTGAGTTTTTAAATTTTTTAGCGAATTTATTTTACTTGTCTAATTAAAAATTTATAATTTTTTTAGTTACTCTTACTAGATAAATTTTAAAATATAATAATTTTATTTAAATTTAAAAAAATTACTAAAAATTAAATATTTAGTTAATTTAACAAGCAAAAAAAATTATCTTTTTTGAGTTTTTTCTTAAATTATATAAAAATATTATATTTTCAAACTACTCTTATTAAGAAAAACTCTAAAGATATAAGAATTTAATAAAATAATTAAAAAATTAACTAAATACAAAAAACTCAAAAATTTAAACATATAAATAAATTTAGAACAAACTCGACTAATATCATAACGAAGGGGGGATTATTATATGAGAGTCAGAAAAAAAAATTAAAAAAAATTAATAGTAAAAAAAGAAACAAAAAAAAATAAAAAAAATACAAAAAAAAAATACAAAAAACTCAAAAAGAGAGAGAGAGGGGGGGGAAGTGGAGGGATAAGAGAGAGAGAGAGAGAGAGTGCAAAACTCAAAAAACCTTGTTTACCCCAAAAGAAAAAGAAAACTAATAAAAAAATAAACAAAACTAAAAAAAACAAAAAAAAAACGAGAGAGAGAGAGAGAGAGAGAGAGAGAGAGAGAGAGGGCAAAGTGGCAATATAGTAATTGTCCATAGGTGTGAGGGCAAAGTAGTAATTTTACAAGGGGTAAATTCTGACAGGGGTGCTTTGTGAATTAATCTGAAACCTCAGGGGAGGTCAGTGTAATTTTTCAAACGTTAGGGGTGCTTTATGTATTAACCTGAAACCTCAGGGGAGGTCAGTGTAATTTACCCTTAATTAAATGCTTGGTCAAAACCCTAATCTTTTGAAGTAAACCATTGACAAATGGTATCCTGAATTATTACGTGCGCAAGCTACCACAATAACAATCCAAAATCACCAATTCGTACTCTTCCACATCAGCAAGAACTTCATTTACCCTTTGATTTGTAAACGTGTTCATGAACAATTGGGAAGTGATGGGTGGTCACGTGGGACTATTGTACGTAATCTGAACTCGAGACACTTTCTCTCACTCGCGCTGTATGCGCAGCTTTTTATATGTTGGGAGTGTAGGCACCACACACCTCTGCCACCGAGGCTTTGGTTCTGTCAAACAGGTTAGACCCACTTTCGCTAGTCGCGCGTAGCTTCATACTCCCCCATCCTATTTTGTTAGGCCTTGTCTGGAATAAGTTGGACACAAGTAAGATTTATCTTGAGGTCACGTTTTGCCTAGCTTAAAATTCTATTTTTTTTATTTTTAATTAAAATATAAAATTAAGAATATTTTTTACTTTTTTAATCATAAATTAGTAAAAATAATTAATGACTTGAGTTTACTAAAAAATCATCCGTCTAACCAGTGGCGGAGTTAAGAATTTTATTCAGAAGAGGCAAACATTGAAAAAATATTCTGGGAAACATTTATAATTTTTGAGGGAGGGGCAAATTAATTTTTTTTATAGAAATTATAAGTAAAAAAAAAAATTCCAAACTTGAGGGGAGGCAACTGGCTCCTCTGGGCCTTAGTTGCCTCCGCCACTGCATGTAACAAAAAAAATGAAACTAAACATGCAACAAAAATAAGACTTTTTTAGCCAAAACAATGCCTAAAAAATTAGGCCAAAAGGGGTCTTTTGTGATTTTTTTTTATATTTTAGTCAATTTATTTTTTACTTTTCTGTTATACAGAGAAATCAGTTTCCATTTTGATTGATTTAACTTTTAGTGTTTTTTTTTTTACTTTTTTTATTCTGTTACGAAAAACAAATTAAAAAATATACTAAAATAAGTAGAAAATTCAATAAAGACGAAAATAATTCACATAAAAGTGCAAGTTATCCAATGACAATTTAGTTAATTTTAGGAGTTTAAACTTTT
>BRYF01000023.1:1493587-1503587 GCA_030159135.1 Actinidia polygama | reverse complement strand
ACATGATGTGTACCTTAGATTTTCCCATTCTTAACGGTCAAGTGTACCTTTTAATGAAATAAAAAAACACAACCAAATTGACGGCATGCACATTCGGAACTGCCTTTGATGTTTCCATTGCTAAAGAATTAAGTGTTAGTCTTCTGGTGTCAAGCAGGTAGGACAAAATTCGATTTAAGCTTTTGGCATAGTTTGAAAGACGAAAATGATTCTTTTTTTTTCTTTCTATTACACATTAGCTGTCCACTTTTTTCCTCTTGTTTTACCATTATTTTTTTGGCAAAGTGATTAGCTACTCATGGAAGTCAACTTACCAAGTTACAAATGCAGCTCCTCTAAGACATCCACCCAGCTCTTTACCCCATAAGTGATGTTCAGCCATCCAAGCTTCAACCTGTTGAATAACTTCCTCAAATGGAATAGCTGTATCATGCCAAACGCTGCAGTCATACATAAATAATATCACCTTACCAGCATAGATAAAGTAAATTTAAGTTTGTTCTTCATGGAAGTCATTCAGTAGAGTTTCTAGTGATTTCTTTGGAAAATGTCCCCATACAGCACTTTGGTCCAGGAAGTACAAGATACCATGAATTTTCATTGGCACAAATTAGAGATTACCAAGTCCATAATGAATTATATAGTCCTTGATAAACTGCATTACTAACAAAGAGACTAAGAGAAGGATAATATAAGGAAAAAAAATATATATATATATATTACTGGAAACAAAGAAATATAATTCTACTTGCATAAAAATACCACAAGCGTTTCAATTCTATGTATTTAAGATTAAGCAAAAAACACCAGAGGATAAGTTCCAAGAAGGGCAATGTTTTATGAAATCACATGCTTAGAGATGCCAAAAATATTTTTTTTCATGGACCAGGTTAACGTGTATTACATGCAGGAGCTCAACCATTAGCTTAGAGTTACCAAAATAAAATTCAAGGATAGAAAGGTAATAGCGATCTTCAAAAATTGGAAGTAATTAACTAACTCATTGCTCATTGCTATGTTCCAGTGTACAGCTGTCATGTCCATGGATATGGTGGTACAAAACAAACAACTGTAGGATAACAAATATACAGCTAACACAGAGAGGAATGTTGCCCGTAAACCAGCATTTTCACTAATAGAATTATGAAGAAAATACAAAGGTGTAGCCTGGTAAACTGCTGGATGGTAAGCAACGCTATACCAGTATCACATATATCAACAGTGTACAGTCACCATTTTTATTTATATCAGCTGTACCAGACACAGCACGTCATGACACTCCAAATTTATCTATTTCTCACTAATTGTACTTAAATTGCAAATCAACCTGAATACACTAAGCTAGCTTACTCATATGAAAGGCTTGGTCTGTGCAAACAAAGTCACATTTATGAAATTGGATGACCCAAATTAAAGTTGCAGCGCTTGAATAACTTGCAGATCACAAATGCGTAGAATTCAATTCCGTACCGATCAACTCCTAGTTTATTTTCTTCTATGTATTCATTTATTCTTTGCTCGCTCATTGCGGAGGGCCTCACAAATCTGCACAGACGTGAGAAAAGATAGTAAGAAAAAGAATAATAAGTGACTGAAAAATCATGCTGCTCAGCTGCAACTTTTGCAAAAAGGTACAGACCAGAAAACCAACAGTTCAGTATCTTATTTTGATTCCACAAACTATTAATGTAAAGAACAGTGTTTCCAACAAAACAATTTGAGACACGTGTCATGAGCTTAATTCCTTCTTAAACTTGCAAATGTACACTTTGCTTTGGAATATTGTTAAGTTCTTTCTAACAACACATCACCTATATCCTGATGAAAGCACCCATTTAGTGGGGAATGTGAATGACCTACATATTTTTTTTCCAAGAAAAAAATATGCCCATGGTAATATGCCTTCAATGCGCTCATGTTCTTATTTTGCTAGCTGCTAGCATAAGGACATATGTCATTGTTAGAAGTGTCAATCCCTCGCGTGGGTCAAGTTTCCGCCCAAGTCGTTTCTGTTGTCGGTGTTATTTCCGTTGTTGCTGTCACCTCCATGTGCATCCGGACCGCACGTACGGGGGAGTATTAAAAGTGTTAGTCCCACATTGCTTACTTAAGCCACCCAAGCTTAATATATATAATCTAGAGGCTACTCCACCTATTGCCAATTGATTTTAGGTTGGACACATCGATCCTCTTTAATGGTCACCATGCTCCGACTTCAGGTACTCAATCCCATCTATTGATTCCCAAAATGTTTTAGACAATACCTCATACATGTAAATCCTCTTATCATTTGTTTAAGCTATATGAGGCGAAGAAGAAAAAAAAGCAATTATAACATTTGTAAACCCATAGAAAGGGGAAAAAAAGAACAGAAGAACATATCATTTGGTAATCCCCTAATGAACATGTGATAAGCAAACAAAATTAAACATGTGGAATATATATATATATCCACTACTTCCATCGTTTTTGCATCAAGCATCAGAACAGGAAACTCCAAAGTCTCTGCTTTTCCCTCCAAATCAAGCACAAGGAAAAGTCTAACTGCTGACAGCGTGTTTGTTTAAGCTTGGCTGAGCTTACTTCAAGCTCCCCAGAGCAATTACGATTGAACTTCTCTAGGTGGGTAGGATCATCCATCTGCAAGACAGAGATATATTACCATTAGAAATCAATACTTGTGTTGTGTATTTCAGAATAGAGTTAGCATTCTAGAAAACCAAATGTCAAGAGCATATTACAGCACTGATTTTCCAGTTACGGTATTATTAATGACATCAATTTTATAACACCAGGAAACCGAAACATTCACAAAAAATAGTTGCTTAAATTATTAGATAGTTATTGTAAAAGGGGAGGCTTCTATCTCACTTCTGGAGTAAACAAATGCTCTGGTTTCAGATCTGATGACCTGCTACAACAATAATATGATTGGCCAACAGGTTTCAACATTTTTGTTGCAAATGACTAAGCTTTCTATCTCTCTATCTCTGTATCTCTCAAGTATTCTGTTGCAAGTACGTAACCATAAATGAGGAATGAACCATTACCATGTGAGGCTTTGTATCCAACCCAAAAGTTGAAGTTATTAGGTGGAGAGTTCCTACGTGTATGCTAAGTTCTAATCCACCCGTACAAAATCGATGTGGGATTCTCTAACACCCCTTTCACATGTGGCTTCTTTTTTGGTCTGTCACTATGTCATATACAGCCTCTTTAATACAACCTCTCTTTTCTTTCTTTTTGTTTTTTCTTTTTTTTCCTTTTTATGTCTGTCATTGTGGGGTGTGGGCCAATTTTCAAAGCATAGGAGAATTTGATTCTGGAATTCTCCTCTTACTAAAAAATAAAGGAATCATACAATTAGATTATGTCTATTATATATTGATTTTGCGTTATTTTCTCACTACGCCAACTATAACAACTACTAATGGTAGTTACAACAAATTGCTGTTATGCAACTCTGCCATTGTGAGGCGGATATTATGAGGCTCAATGTGAGTCATCTGATCACTATACAGCAGCAGCAGCTGCATTGCATCCAATTGATGTATTATGCTGCTCCTTATCAATTCTAAATAGAAGGTCCAATAACACAAAGGTGTGTCAGATGCCACACTCTCTAACATGTGAATAACTGCACAAGTCAATTGTGTTGCAAAGCAACATTTTTAGTTTACACTTTCTAATTCACATACAGAAGTTCTAGATGATAATCATCAACTAATTATTGGTTTGCTTTAAGGATAAATTACAAATATCTCCCTTGAGTTATTAGTCAAATATGGTCAATTCCATGTGGTTTTAGAAATTACAGATTCCACCCTGTCAGTTAACAAAGTTAACAGAGGATGCACAATGACTTGCACGCCCTTCTCCCTTGTATAAAACAAACACAAAATATCCCAAATTTTTTTCTTCGTCTCTCTCCCGATGCTCTCTGCTCTCCCTTCTCCTAATCTCTCCTCCATGAGTAGCCCACCACCACCATCATCCACAATAGCCACCTCGTCCATTAGGACCATTACCTTCACCTTCCACCATTGCTAGCTCATCAAGCAAACTGTCAACTAACCACTATGGCACTACCACTTATCTACTACTCCCGTCTCCAACATCCCCTCTTCCCCTGTCATTCTCTTGGCCATCACCACCTCCATCTTCCACCGTGGAGAGAGAGAGAGAGAGAGAGAGAGAGAGTTAATGGCAAAATTACTTCATATTTTGTTAATTGAGGGTAAAATGGGTATTCTTTGAAAATTAGACTAATGACATCACCCTATTCTGTTAGTCAACATCATTGTTGACTGACGGAGGGGGTCATTGACAATTGTTATACGAATATAATCTAAAGGGGTGAGGATGTAATTTACATAATCTCAGGGATTTGAATGTATTTGTGAGAAACCTCAAGGAGTAAAGGGTGGTATTTGTCATTTACCCTTGTTTTATTAACTGAATGCAGCATAAATCTTTGAAACCTGCCTTTGTTAAATGTAAGAAATACTATCAATAGCAACCAAGGGGATGCAACCCACGTAGCAAACAGGGAAAAAGGCCTATACAAAATGAAGCAAACAGAATCTACAACATCAACATTTTGATCCCAAATAAAAGGCATATGAGGATCACCTATGCAATTAACCTACAAATCCACAATGGGATTCAAGGTAGGCGAAACAGACTATAAAACCTAAGAAAACAAAACTCCTGGTCTCTTCCAATACCAAAAAACAGCAACAAAGTGGTTCGTTGTTCTCAGAGAGTTTTAATCGAACACGTGGCCTGCAATACATATACAATTCAATGTACGGCAACTACATGCTTGTAAAATCAAACAACTAGTTGAATTAGCAACAAAATCACGAGGCACGAATTGTTCATAAATTACTACACATACATACGTACGAGATCTACGGTGAATCGCAATTAGCTACTATTTTGGATGTTGAATCTTACCTTGCGTGTAGTACAAACACATTGGCTTCCAACGAATCCTCTGATTAGGAATTGTAGAAGAATCAACCGAAAGGGTTGGGTCTTGAGAAGAGAGAGAAGCAGAGAGACGGAACCTACCGCGGTTGGTTTGAAGAGAGAGAGTGAAATGAGACAGCGATAAAGGGATTGGAAAAGAGAGAGAAGTCTGCCCAAACAACGAAACCCTAGACAGAAAAACTCTCGAAAATGCCATTACCGTTTTCCTGTAAGCAGCGTTTGGGTGTTTGGGGAAGGGTTTGAAAATTGAAGTACTGAGAAAGTTTTTTATCTGTTCATTTTCATTGTGTGGAAAAAAGAAACTCAGCAACTCTATTATGCATGCTTTGCGGTAATAAGGTTATCTTTGTTAACTGGTTAATTTTTTTTTTTTGTTTTTTTATTTTGTTTTTTTATAAATGGAAAAAGAAATTTGTTTGTATTGTTATTTATAAATAAAAATAAGGTAAAATTATTACAATTATTTTTTAAAATAGTAAAAATAAGAAAAAATTATTTTTATTTTGTTTACAAAAACTTTTCAGCCAAATCCCGACTCCTCCACCACCACCACTGCCACCTCCACCTACTCCTCCTCCACCACCACTGCCGCCACCATCTATGATCTCCGTCTCTACCACCAACGACACTATTTTTTTTAAATAGTTTAAAAAAATATGAACACAAACATATTTTTATTTTTAAATAGTTTTAAAAAAATGTAAACACAAACATATTTTTAGTTTATGTTTTTAAAAAAAATTAAACAAAACAAAAATAAAATAAACACACAAAAAAAACGTTACCAAACATTCCCTAACTTTTTTAAATTGGTTTTTTCATTTAAATAGTGGAATCCGTCCATTTTGTAAATGTTTATTTTTTGATGACGATATTACGTGTTATTGATGGCTCGTTATTATCGTTGCACAAAATTGATTTAAAAACACATGTATTTAAGTTGTATTTGTTTACATTGAAAATACTTGAACGAACTTTAATTAGCTGAACACAAGTCGAGTTCAGATAACTTAGTTGATTTTTTAGAAAGTCACTATTTGGCGCTATCATTTTCTAATGCATTTTATGCATTGAAAATTGCGTCGCTATAGTTGCCTTCGTAAAGATTAAA
This sequence comes from Actinidia polygama, assembly GCA_030159135.1. Lineage (NCBI taxonomy): Eukaryota > Viridiplantae > Streptophyta > Magnoliopsida > Ericales > Actinidiaceae > Actinidia > Actinidia polygama. The sequence continues at coordinate 1,497,481 of BRYF01000023.1, read as the reverse complement.
TCGTTTTGATTGAGGGGTTAGGACAGAGAAAATAAGTTATCTCCTGAATCACATTTTTAGGAGTGGGAATGAAAGGGAGTGTAGAAGTTGTGAGGAGAAGATACACAAACATTTTAATCCCTCCTGTTTCCTTTCTATTCCTCTCCAGAATTGAAGGAAATTATATATGGGAAGTTAAGTGCTTCTTGAAAAACCTTTTGTCTAATCAAAAAAGAGAAAGAAATAGTAACCCTCCATCTTCATTTTCCCTCTCTTTCCTTCCCCCTCACAACTAACAAGTTTATTTCAAAATAATTCTCCTATTTCATTTCTCTTTTCCCAAAAATGATTGTGATAAGATTTTGTGGTTTCAATTTAATTCGATTTAATTTTGTTAACCTAAAATCTATAAATAGTGCCTACATTATAAGCAAAATGAATTGTCGGATATTATCGTGTGTGATCATAAGGTATGTTATGAGACCACATGCCCAACCTAAACAATCCAATCTACCTAAACTAGTGAAAGTTTTAAATAAACTCGTCTATTATTGTCTGTAAGCGTTTGGATCCTCTACTATTTCACCAAACCATATTTGTTGCAATGAGTGAATTTGAAATAAAAAGATTTGAAGTTTAATTTTACAAAACTGTCGGAAGGATAAAAAACACGTATAAAGCAGATTTTGTCACAGGCTTAAAGGCATTCGTGTAATGTAAACAAACCCAGAAAATCAAGTACATGATCAGGAAATAGTATAAATATCTCGTTATGACAACATTACAACTTTCAAATATTTCTATTTCCTTAAAAGGAATTTCCATATGATACCGGTTGGTGTTCAACTTGAACACAAATTACAATATCAACAAGTAAAGGATGGGATTAAAATTTTTTGGGGGATCGATGAATTACATTAGTATCCGTTTTGTTGATTGGAGTATCCACGATAGAAAGACTTCACCCTCTCCAGAGCTTCTGAGAGAGATGATGGCTCCACGGTGAAAGTGAACCTGATCCAATTTTTCATACCCGCGTTTAGATCGATTTCAGACAGTCAGAAACAAACCCCTGAAGATTCAAATAGTTAAGACAATTTGTTTTCAGCACATCTTTTGGTGTGCTTGAAATCAACTTCAGGGTACAGAGAGGTGCCATGACGATTACTGGTTGCTAAAATTATGCCTGCCGAGAATCTAAAACGCTTCTTGTCAAAACCACTCATCCAAACGGATTGGATTAGTTTAATCAAATTAGGGGTGAGTTAAATCAAATCCTTCATCAAATGAAGGATGAACCAAATCTTTCATAAAATCCAGGACGGTCCTACTTTTACTCAAATTTGATGAAAGAACATACATCATTGTGGAGTTTGAGAAGGGGCACAAACCTATTATAATGATGTAGACAGTGGCTTCAAATCACAAGATGGCAGAGAATAATAATAAAAAGAAGAAATATAGACAAGACTAAAAAAAAACAAAGATGAACGAATACGTCTTACCTATGAAGCATGAGTACGGGTACGGTCGCGGTACGGTAACATGTATATATTTTTTTATAATTTATAATACATAATATGTATAGAAACCAATACGCAACTAATTTTTGACAACAAATGACGATACATATTGAAATCAATAGGAAAGTACATACATCTGTTAGAATTATATTTATTTATTTACTTATTTGTTTGGTCATTAGCAGTAAGGGTAAAATAGTAATTTATTACCTTTGTTATTATGACTATTTAAACTCTTTTTATCTTTCTTGTATTATTATTCTGAAATCTATGAAAACTCTAGCCTCTTTTTTCTCTCTATTCTAGATATTCTTACATGGTATCAAAGCATTGATCCTGATGGACCTTATATTCTATGATTACATGAAAAGAAGTCTAATCTCATTCATAGCTTTTGTGGATCCAATTCTGTTTGTGGATCCGAACCCTTGTCGGGGTTCGGGGCGGTGCCCCGATTTTTTTTTTTAATTTCTTGGAAGAGTAAGAAACGGTCCGTTGTTTTGAAATATTTCACAGAAACTGAGTATCGTGCTATGGCCTCTACTCCAACAGAGATAGTTTGGTTACGGTGATTACTGACTGAAATGGGTATTTATGTTTCTTCTCCCACTCCTATGTTTTATAACAACAAGAATGCTATACAGATTGCCCATAATTCTATTTTTTATGAGCGAACCAAGCATATCGAGATTGATCGTCATCTTACTCGTCATCATTTGCAGTATGGCACCATGAGCTTGTCTTATGTCTCTTCATCTATGCAGATTACTGATTTATTTACCAAGTCACATCCGCTTCCACGTTTTCGTTATTTGGTTGGCAAACTCTCGATGCTTGTTACGACTGCATCGTGAGTTTGAGGGGATGTTAGAATTATTTATTTATTTACTTATTTGTTTTGTCACTAGCAGTAAGGATAAAATAATAATTTATTACATTTGTTATTATGATTATTTAAACTCTTTTTATATTCCTTGTATTATTATTTTAAAATCTATGAAAAATCTAGCCTCCTTTTTCTCTCTATTCTTGATATTCTTACAACATCTACCATATAAACGTGCCAAAATCAAAGCAAAATAATACATCCATCTAGTTTTAATTCCAAACATGCAAAAAATAAGCTAAAAGCAAAAAAAAAGAGGCAAACATAAAAGGATTTGAGGCAACACTTATATATATATTATAGTATAATTATACTTTTAACCCCTTAATATTTATTTAATTTCACAAATTGCATTATTTTAATTTTACAAAATAACAAACTAACTTCCGCTGTACCGGAGACATACCCATAAATATCAAAAGTAGTCGGGTATTTTTTTACTATACCCAGTACGATTTTGTCGTACTGAGGTCGTACCCGTACCGGGTACTCGGTGCGCGTACGATGAACTTTTTGAATTACCCTTGCTTCATAGCGTCTTACAATCATTCCACAAACGTAGGATAAATTATGGAGAAGAAAGATTGGGGAACTCAAGGCAGGCATCGAGTTTCTAGTGTAGGGTATGGAGCAAGCAACCCGCTCGGTCAAAAATTGTCCCTTCAGTTGTGTAACAAGACGATCCACACGATAACGAGTTCGCTCCTGTTGAGCCTCTTCGACGGCACTATAGCCCACGAGTTCTTCCCAATAGCTATGGTTTTGATACCACATACGTTAGGGTTAACAAAATTAATTGATTTTTATTTAAAATGTACGAAAACCATATCGTATAGATTTTAGCCTTTTTAAATAACCATTTTCTATTATAAAATGGAATAAATATTTAGTCTCTTTAAATAAATATAAAATTCAAATTCTTTATTTTGCCTTGTTAATTGATTCATTAGAGCTTTAAAAATAGGTAGCACTATTCGAAGTCATTTTCATGCATTTTGGATGAAAACCAACTCGTTTAGTTAGCCTTAAGTAGACGAAGAGTAACGGATGATTTAAACTGTTACCAAGTTAAAACTCTAAGGGAAACAACTAGTTCCACTAGCCCTAGATAGATGAAGAATAATAAATAATTTAAATTGTTGCTAGATTAAAATCTCTAAGTTTAAATTTGTTACAATTAAAGTTGTAGAGCTCAATTTGTTCTGTTCTTATAGCCTAACCATGTAATTCTTTTTGTAATTTTTCCTTATTCTTTTGACCTACTCTAAAAAAAATTTAAGGTTAGTGATTTTCACTCTTCCATTTCCTCCAATTACGTTCATTTTTTTGTCTTTATTTTGACGAATTTACCCAAACATCCATTAAATTAAAATACTTTCATTACATAAATGATATTTGGGTTAATTTACGCTAAAAAAAAAAACGAGTACAATTGGAGAAAAGAGAGTATAAATTACTAACTATTTTTAATTGGAAACTAAATTAATGAACATAACTGACAAATAT
>BRYF01000023.1:1478587-1481087 GCA_030159135.1 Actinidia polygama | reverse complement strand
GGCCCGAGTTGAGAAGTTTTAAAGCATGCCTTTACTATCAAGTAGGGATGGTAGTTGGGCAGGCTATTCAGGTATTTGGGTCATACTTTCAAACTCAGGCTCCGTTTGGCACTAATTTTTTTTAGTTTTTTGATTGGTTTTTTTGCTTTTTTAATTTTGCTTAGTTTTAGCTAAAGTAAAGCCAAAAAATCAAAAAAATCAAAAAAAAAATAACATTTTTGATAACAAGTTTAAAAAAAACTTGGCTTTTAAGCATTACCAAACGGAGCCTCAGTCTTTTAATGGAATGAAGTAGGGATACATAGACCGAGTTTTGGGTGGAGTATGAGGGAGATTTTTTAAACATGTTCGGATTTAGAACGGGTTGGGTTTAGGTCGTCGGACATCTGAACTCGATCCGATTAGAATTAAAATTATAAAAATACTCTTATTTAGTTTTTTACTCGGGGGTTTGAGTTTTTTTCGGCCATTATTAAACTTATTTTTTAAGTTTTTCTTCAAGAAAATTACTTTTATGTGTATTATGATTAAATATATTTATTTTGTAATTATGGTTAATTTTAGTAATTTTGCACAAAAGATAGCTTTCGCACAAATTAGGAACAAGTTTAGCTCACCAATAAAGATGGTTTTTTAACTATAATTATTGCTAAATTTTGGCTTTGACAAAGGATTGTGCAATAAAACGACGCAATTTATTTCGCCGACACATTTTTGTTAAAATAACCAAAGCTCCGAAGAATTAAATCACAGTAGTAGTTGAAAAGGATAAACGATTTTTCCCTTTTTTTGTGTGTAAAATAAAATTTTCAATAAATAATGCTTCTTTGTCAGCCCCAGCCCTAAGATAATAGGTGCTAGACTAGTTACAGTCACACATTGAATTAATGGTCCTCTCTCTCACTCCTCATGGTCAGTGTGGTCCTGAATTTTTCCCCTGGCAAATGCACCCTGATTCAAACCTCTCTCTCTCTCTCACTCTTAGTACATTCGTTTTATTGCAAAATTCATGAAGTTTGAATGGAAACAGTTTTATTTTGAATACAAACGTGGTATGTACCACTTTGAATTAATTAGAAGTGTTGAAGTTACAGTGTTTGGGATAAGAGTGGGGTATTCTTCCTTTTCAGTTCATCTAACATTGGAAACCTAGTATGAAGTTTCTTTCCTCCTGTATAGAAAGTTAGAAACCCTTTACTAGCAGCAACGGAGTTAGGATTTTGACTGGGAGAGACACTATAAATTTAAGAATTGGATTTTCCAGGATCAAAACCAAACTCCGAAAATTTAATTTTGATCAATGATCTGTATATATCTTAAATGACAATTTAAGAGCCTACGTATTAATTTTTAGTGGGGAAACGTGTTAGAGATTTAATACCTATTTAGTGGGTTAATGGAATTTTTTTTTGAAAGTTGAGGGGGGGTGGGTAAATGATAAAAGGCACAAGGAAAGAAGATTAGCTAAAATAGTTGTTAGATTTTATAGCTAAGCCAACCTATCTATTTTTTTTTAAACTAAAGCGAGCTAAAATCGCTAAGACAAATAGAAACTAAGAGCAACTCCAGTGATTAATGACATTTTAAAAATGTTATTTTTTGACCACCAAAATGCTAGAAAGTAGATATGATGTATGTCGAAGCACAAATGACATAATAACTTGATTAGATTGTATTGGATCAGCGTTTGACCATTTTTCCTAAAAATCAATTGGTGTTTAGCAAAGGAAGCCAAAACCCATTATGACATTCGAAGCACACCCTACCGGACATATTTTAACAGGCCTTCGTCCATATGGATAAAGTGTTACAGTTACATCTCAACAGTTTGGTTGATTTATAGCCCATACCATGCATGGGCCAAGTAGGTGCTGGTTGAGACTTGTAATGCTGGTTTGAAAACATGTACTCTAGTTAATTCACAAGCCCCTACCATTGCACGCGGCCTACCCTATTCGTGCAATGTTTCTGTTCTGGTATTGGTCATCATGAAATGACCTCAATCTCTGTTGTGTGTGTGAAGTTTTTATATAGTGGGGGTAATATGGTAAAGAGAAAAGAGTCCAAACACCAAAAGCTTGGCATGACTTGGAAGCTCTGGGGGCTGAGGCCATAGGTTGTTACATGTCTATGGCTTTGTGATAGTGCTACAAGTTTTGTTTTTACTCTCAAGTGAAATGGGTTGTACTGTGAGTGAAGCTGCACAGACATTGAGTGGATACAAATGAGAGTAACAAATAAAAAGAGAGGAGTTAATTTTACGTAGGTAGGCAGGAGAATCATGTTAGAGGTCTACTCACGTACGCATGTAAGGCTCAATCTGAATGGAGAAACACCGCAAAGTTCATATCATAGCACCGATGAGGCCTAGCTAACATATACTTTTTGGACCATTTGTACGAGTTTACTTCAATAGTACGCTTCTTCACCGTTTGTAAGACATAATTGGTTGAGAGAAATTGCGCAATTTATATAAATAATTTGGAACTCCTATCTACTA
>BRYF01000023.1:1441087-1448587 GCA_030159135.1 Actinidia polygama | reverse complement strand
TGACGATGGATTTCAAGTTAATTGGAGGTTTTTGCAAGATATGATGGCAAGGTTGGGCTTAATTTGGAAAGAAATGGTGTGAATGGATTCAAAAGTGTATCTCCATATGTATCCTCTCTGTCTGTCCTGATTAATGGATTAACAAAGAATCTGGTAGGGAAAAAGATTGAATCGAGGCAGGGTCCGTCCCTGAGATTTTGAGGGCCTTAGGCCAAAAAAAATTTTTTGGGCCTTAAAATTTAAGAATTTTGGGAGGGCCTAAAATAAAAATGGGTAGTCCTAAAATGGGCCTAATTTGAGTTTTTAATGTTCCAAAATAAAAATGGGTAGCCCTAAAATTTGAGAATTTGCCTAATTTGAGTTTTCAATGTTCCAACATAAAAAGAGGTAACCCTAAAATTTGAGAATTTTTGAGTATTTGGGGCCCTAAAATTTGAAATTTTTTTAGGGGCCCTAGGCCAAGACCTGGTGGGCCTTGGCCCAGGGACGTGCCTGAATCGAGGTGATCTGGCATCACCTTTTCTGTTTAATATTACAGCTGAAGGTCTGTTATTTAAAAATGAAAAGAGTTTTGCCACAGATAGTGCATTTTTTGCAATGAATTGATAGTGCATACTCATATATATGGGGTCTAAAAAAATGCGAGTTCCATCACACATGAGTATGCACATTACACAAAATGCATGGTCTTAATTATAGGTGTGAGACTAGGTGATAATGAACTATCTATTTATGTCGCATCTTCAATTTGCAAAGAATACAATCCAACCGTTTGGGACTATTGGATCATCTATCTTTTTTTATTTTTTTTTTCTCACCAAATCCTTGATCCAAAACTGCAGAAAATACTTGGCAGTTCTCAGGCTAATTCGATACTAATATGGGATGTTAATTTGGTGTAGGTTTTCTCTGCAACGTAATTAGCAGTTCTTAGAACTTTTCTGTGGCATCTGTGTAGGAATTAGCAGTTCAGGAAAGGACCACTACTTTGTTATCTGCTTGTTAGAATACAGATAATATAGACCATCTGGATCAGATTTGTGTTGGTTTTGTGGAATTGCAAATGAAAGTTTTAATTGTACACTTGGGCTAAGTTTGGTTCGATGGAATGAAATCGGATAGGAATGAAATGAAGGTCAGAATGACGTTGAAATGGAATAAAGTAAGAATAGTCATTTATATTTCAGTGTTTTGGTTGTGCAAATGAGCTTGGAATGACGTGGAGTAGCTAGGATCAATTGAAAAAATTATATGTCTATTTCTCTTTTCAGAGTAGATAAAAATAATAACTTTAAAGTTTTTCTTTTTCTGTTTTTAATTTTTGTTTTCTACATTAAAAATTAGGGAATCCCCATTTCTTGAAATCTAGGAATGATAATTCCATTTGGGATGCTCATTTCAGTATTTTTGAATACCCAAACATTGAAACCAACATTCCTACAGAATCATTGTTCCATTCCAATGTAACCAACGTAGCCTTGCTGTTATGTAACTTGTTTAGCTTGGAAACTATGGTGCAGAGTTATCCTCCATGGTGAGGCATGGAATGGATATTATGTCCTTCATTCGTACATGAAGGATTTTTTGTTTTGGAGGTAGCTTAGCTAAATAATCCATGCTCCTCCCTGATGCTCCATCAAACTCAAGCAGATACAAGTTGAGGACATCCATCAATTAGGAAGCAGCATGATATATCCTTTACACTTCACAAACAGACATCGATTCAATTCAATTTAAACCAGCAGTCGGAATTCATTTCGAGACCTACCCTTAATTGATAGACATGCCCAAATGAAGGGCTCCCTTCCAATCAGCTCCAAACCACCAAATCTGGATCCTGCAGTCTCGGGGGCGAGATTTCGGATTTTCAGGAAAAAGGGTTGTTAAGAATCGAATGAGGATTTCAACGAACCAACCTGGAGCAACTTAATTTCTGGTTCTCGATCTATGGATCATGTTGCCCAACAATGGGAGTTCTAGACTGGAAATTAAGATTCAGATAAGCTTTCTATGAACAGCACTTATGTGTCCTCGAATATGAGTATGAATGATTGGAAAAAAGCGGCTCTTGTCAAGGGCATTTGGTATATGTCGACGGATGGATTGGAGATCATTCAATACGATCTAAATCAGTAAAAAATCAGCTGCTTAAGGGGAGTGTGGGGGTGATGTGTTAGTAATCTTGTAGAGCGGAAATTGAAGATAGACACATACGGCAATCTTTTCCAAGGACACCGGCCTCTAGCTTCACGATGGACACGCTGCCTAATCAGCTGCAAACAAGCAACAATGAGACCGGCTACCGGAGCTGTATCCGGAAAACGGCTCTCCGACGGTCAACTTAGATGACCGGAGTTACAATATCGATATTAGAGAGAGAAGAGAGTTCATATACCCAGAGAGCCAGAGAGTGCCCCCTGAAAACAGTGATTCTCGCTTATATAGTTCAGTTCGGCGCGTACCTTGACGCGCCAACGTTCATGTCAGTCAGTGGGTAGCTGACCTAATCCCACCTCTACGGATTGGTTGGTACCTCATCATCATGCCGCAGGCCTCTCCGTTCAGGTATGGGGCTGTCAGTGATAACCATGAAGCGCAAGTTTCCTTCTGTCCGCTGTCATCCCTTGGGATTCCCGTCGTCCTTTGTCTCTTGACCGAGCTTTGATGCGACTACAAATACAGACTACTTCACAGAGACAGTCCGGTCGTGACGGTGGTCCAAGCACGGGGCGGGTTACACTTCGTTAGCACTGTACCCGAGCTAAGGCTAATTGTGAAGTAGTGCGTTCGCACCGTACTTCAGTTTGGAGGACCGCCAATCCAGATAGATGGTGACCCTCTTGCGGTGTACCTCTGCTTTCTTGCAGTCGAACAGTGTCGTCGTGTATTTTGTGCCCTTACATGGAGGGAAGCATCCATTCCTTAAGCGCCCAGATCACCCGAAAGGTAAAACAATGCCTAAGATTTGGGGGCATAACTGCTTTGGCTGCCAGATTATGTACCATGTGGGGTGGGAAAATGCTATGAGTACCCCAATGTTGCACCTCAAATGCACACCTAGATGAGGTGGAGCATTTGGATTGGCTGACATGACTGGGTGGACCCCACATCCAGCCAATCCAAATGCTCCACCTCACCCAGATGTGCATTTGGGTGCAACATTGGGGTACCTATAGCACTACTATGTGGGGTGAGAGAAATGCTCGCATTTTTTGGGAATAACGAACCATATATCCATTCAAAAGAGGACAAGTGAGAGGGACAACATCACAACATCCACTTCATTTAGATTGTACAATCTTCATTAGGAAGGTGACACGCCTCGCTTTTCTCTCACCTGTCTTCGTCCAGGGGTTGGCAAGAGAGATCAAGAAGAAAAATGTTGGGGCTGTTTTCAAAATCAGCTTCTTTCACTCTAGTTTTTCTTATAAATCCACTCACAAGTAAAGTGAGAACCTAGTGCGGATTAAAAGATCATAGGCAAATTTCTACATCCAGGGTTTGTTGCTTGTCTCGTGCCAAGATCGAGGATGAGACTCTCATTTCATTTGTTATTATGTTATTTCCTCCAGCCTATATTGCTGATCTTTTTTAGAGAGTCAAATTTTTTAAAGAAACATAATCAATACATCTAATTTACATTGAATTTTTAATTTTACTCTTAAGATTATCGTTTTTGACGTTTTGCTTTCATTGAAATGCTATAGGAAAAAAGGGTAAAAGTGAAAAATAGCATACTTTTTTTAATTTTGGAAGTGAACATATATTTTAGAACTCCCGAAAATGAAATAATGTGCAGTATGGAATGGAGGGAGTATGAAAACTAACATGACATCAAGATTGAAACAAAAATATAAAAGAAAAACTTATAAGTTGAGAAATTATATAGGTTTGTTACCCCAAGATTGTTTTGAAAAATATAAATACCCACCACCCTAAGATTTTTAAAATCATGCGTCCGTCTTTACCCATGTTTACTGTAATTTTTTTGAGAAGTAACAGGTAGACGGCCGTGTCATAAATTTGCTTTCAAAAGGACGATTCGAGTAAAATTTGCTTCAAGAAGGTTGAGTCACATGACTCGAGAGTCTTCCGGATTGTTTCAGCTCTGATGACGATCATTCATCGTTGGTTTCATTAAAAAATATGAAACACGAGATCCTAGATTGTTTTTTCTTTTCCTAAGTTGAATTTGTTTTACGTGAACTGTGGAGGACTATGAGCGGATCAACTCCAAAGCTAACGTAATGGTTTGAGCCGGTGGGTAATTTTCTTTATTTTCACCAAAAATTATGCTGATTATGCGCATCGCTTACACGAATAACGTGTGCTCATTGTAAAATTCAGTGAAAAAAATGTGACATCACACAGTATTAAGTATGCCCACGCATGAAGTGAACCACCATGCGTGGGCATACGTTATTCAGCTATTTTTACGAGTTATGCAGCTATTTTGACTGTCTCTGTTTGTGCAAACACAAATAGTAAGATCCAAGAGTTCAAGCTTTGTTGTATCTTGACTATATAAACCGTCAATATTATAGAACTCGTTAACTTGATTTTTATCGGAGATTTGGCATCAAGTCCTAATAACAAGGGAACATTATAAACTACTGAATATACGTGAATTATCCTTATTAATGTCATTATAATTTATGTATTTTTAAAATTAAACATTAATCAAATAATTCCATATTTAAAAATCAATTATATATTTAATTTCATTATTTCTAAATCCAAACAATAATTTCACAATCAAAGCTCCAATCATATTTACACCTCTTCAACAAATTCTACATAAAAAACCATGAATATTTTTTAGAGCTGCATCCTATGAGATTACTGGGAATCTTACTAAAAAAAAGAAGAAAAATGACAAAACAGGGACGTGAATGAGTCTTAAATGACCACCCTACCCCTATTTTCATGAGAAAATAGGTTCCCTATTGTCTTGACACGCGTAGAAGTCTGTACTGCGGTGACAAAAAAAGGGGGGTTGCACGTGATTATGAGATTTTCTGAATATATTATGAATTTGGATAAATTTTTTTAGTTTTTTGGCTGGCGGGAAGATAATTTTATTTAAGTGATTACGAGTTTATTTTTTATTTTTTTTACTTTCAAAATACTCATGGAACAAAATCTTAAAAAAGTTCACCAATGACGAAAAAAAAAAAAATCTGATTCAATGAGTACTCGCTTATTTGATCGTAATAGAATGAGTTTTGGAGGGGGATGTAAATAGGGTGTTTGGGTGGGTTTGAAAAGTAAAATAAGCAATCTCAAAAGATTTGAGTAGGGTATGATTTTAGAAGTTCTACAATCGAACGAACTCGATCTAAATATGTAAGAATTACAAAAATATCTTTATTGGTATTTTAAACTGTTCTCCAACCGTGAGTTTTAGTTGTTTTGGGTATTTAAATTTTATTATTTGTTTTGTAATTCAAAGTTTTTCCATTCTAATATGTGTATTTTTGTGTGTGCAACCTTAGAAACATTGTTATGTGTATATTCGAAATGTAAAATATGAATAGGTTAGTAATGCAAACAAATTTGGTATGTCGATAATTAAGATGAATAAGGTATGGATTTATCTTTTGCATGTGTGAATAGAGTATTTCTGAATTGGGAGTTACCCGTTCCAAACCCTACTTGTTGTCATTTCTAATTTCAATGGATATATTTAGTGAAAAAAGGTGGATAAGTGTCTCAATAAGTTGGTCGTGAGTACAACTCTTATAATCTAATTAATGCATTCATTACAAAGTTAGCAACCCATTAATTATTTATGAAAAATGCTATAAAACGCTCTTAGGACGGACGATCGATAATATATAAAAAATATAAAAGTATATAAAAAAATATAAATATATATATATAAAAATATATTAAAAAGTATGAAATATATATCAAAAATTATTTTTTTTATCATTTTGTACTTCCTAACCACCGCAATTAAGCACGACCCATTATTTATTAGTTTAACCGAATTCATGCTAAAATGCACCCAACATTTGTGTGGGAGTCACAAATCATGGGTATTATTTGTGATGTAATTGCGTTGACTTGGAATGGGGGGCATAGAGGGTTAGGGTTAGGGTTAGGGTTAGGGTTAGGGTTAGAATTTAGCAGAGAGGTTAAGGTGAGCGATGTGGACCTGGGCCCACAAAGATACGGTCGTGGGGTTTGTAGCCGAGCCCTGAGCCGGTCAATGCGGAAGGATTAAGAAAGAAAGAAAGAGAAAGAGCAAACAGCTTCCATTGACGTACAATTTCTTTACTTACTACGCGCTTCTTACCTCACGCGCGTACTATGTAATGCGAGAACGTCATGAGATAAGTGAGGATTTGTTTAATTATTCATAAAAAATCTGTATTAACTAGCCTAGTTTAGTGGATGGTGGCACGGTTCATTATAACTATTTCTAACTAATTAAATACATAAAAATAAATATTTCAAAACAGAAAGAGTAGGACAAAGAAGGTATTTGGTATAGTTGAGCTGGCGTTAGAATTACTTATTTAAAAATAAAAATTAAAATACTTTACAATAAAATTTTCAATAATTAGCTTTTTTTCTCCCATCTTTTGTATGCTAATTTTGGCCTACAAGCTGTGCTAAATACTTTAACACAACTTTCAAAATATAAAAAAAAATTAAAATTACTATATATAAACTGTGTCAAACAGTGGTGAACTCAGGAGTGGCCCAGCAGGGGCTTGAGCCCCTGACTTTGAAGAAATTACGAATTTTATTTTAGAATTTTTTTTTATATTTTGACCCTTATTAGATTTTTTTTTACACTTTGACCCCCTGAACAAACTCTTTGGTCCCGCCCCTGGTGTCAAACATGCATAGTATTGTTAAAAATAAAAATAATAAATGTGCTTGTCAATTTTTGAAAGGTATTGTTAGAGATTCAATAAGTTCAAGAATTTAAATATTAAATCATAAGATTCAATAGAAAAAACTTTTCTAAAGTAACTTGAGCTATAGAATTTATCAAAGGAAATTTATTTCTACACTCCTTAAAATGATTTCTACACTCCAAAATAGGAGTGTAGAAATCAATACCAATAATGGTGTTGATTTCTACACTCCTATTTTGGAGTGTAGAAATCAAAATTTGGAGTGTAGAAATCATTTTCCTTTATCAAATTCATCATTTTAAAACTTTAAAATTTATGTAATTTGTACACTGAATGAATTCTGAAAATTTTCCGATACAGCTTGTACCTTGAGTTAAACAATACGTACGATTGTGTGCTTCATTTTTTTTATCCAATACGGTACGTAATTGATAAGTCTGGCTCAATGCAGCCTTTTGACAACTACTTGGGAGGGGAGGGGAGCGGAGCGTGATGAAAAGGCGCGTGACTGTGGAGGTAGAGGAAAGGCAAACGCAGTGCCCCGCAATTCGTGCTTTTTCCCTACTTTTCTGTTTTCGTGTTTTTCTTTATGAGAAACGATGCACCGACTCACTGCCATGGCACGTGA
>BRYF01000023.1:1423587-1428587 GCA_030159135.1 Actinidia polygama | reverse complement strand
AAAAATATATAGCATAAAACATAATTAACGTAAAATATTTAACTTATAATAAAATATTACATCAAACAAGATTTATATAAAACATTGCACTATTTAAACAATAATGTGAAATACAAAATAATCTCAAACGACTACAAAGCCGACCCATTTAAATAATCTCAAACAACAATAATTGTGAACTTCAAATTATTAATTTTTGAATACATTAAATAAATTCGATCCATTTATTATGACCGACCCGGTACTATTTATTTTATATATATAAACAATTAATAAAGAATAAAAATCAAATAAGGCAAATAAATAAATTATATATATATAAATAAAAATATAAATAAATAGTCATAAAATCCAACCATGTCATAAATTATATATTATAAATTAAATATTTAATTTATCTCTTAATTAATATAATTTTTATTTTATGGGCCTACACTAATTACAAAAAAATGCTCTCCCAATTCTTTCCCCCATTTTTTCCTCCAAATTTGGGAGAAAAAATGGGGGGAATGGGGGAAGAAATGGGGGAATGGTTGGAGATGAAAAAAAATTCCCCCATTTTTGTCACCAAATTTGGGAGAAGAAATGGGGGAATGGTTGGAGATGAAAAAATAAGAAAATGGGATCAAAAATGGGGGCATGGGGGACCATTGGAGATGGCCTGAGAGAGAAGAATCTTGGATTCAAATAGCATCACCTCATCATATTATAATATCATGACAAGAAACGTAATTCGTCGCGAAAATTGAATATTTCCTTATTGGCGAGGAAACTTTAATTGTCGTAATTTCCTTGCAAATGGATAGCCTTCGAGGTCGAAATTTTAAGATATATCTTGTTATTCTAAAAAAAGGAAAGAAACAAATTGGGACGGTAGCAATAACGCTATTACAAAAAAAATTCTGATTCAAACCCTCCTTCTACGAGTGTAAGAAAAATTGAGTAAATCGAATCGACCGAGAAATTTGATTTAGTTTGGTTTTAGTTCCTAATCTAGAGGTTTCGGTTTCTAAAATATAAAAATTAAAATTTTTTGATTGACAAAAAATGAAAAAAAAAATGAAAAATCGAAACTTGAATTTCCTCTAACTGAATGGTTCGGTTTCTCTTTTAAAAATATAAATTTTAATTTTATAATTTTATAAATTATTTTTTTTTATTAAGACTCATAATTTTTCTCAAAATCGAACCGGTTAGACCCCTACCTCCACCACCTACCTATAGCTAGAATCTTTTGTCTTGAACTGTTCTCCTTTGAAACAAATCATCTTTAATAAAATGAGCAATTTTTCTCGTCCCAACGTCTTCTCTTAATAATTATCACCAACAAATTTCAGATTTTTGTCACTTTGATCCTTTAAATTTTAGATTTTTATAATTATGTCTTTAAATTTTTCAATTTGTGTCAATTCTAATTCTCTATGGTCATTAAAAGTGCTTACGATAATATTTACATTATAAACCAATGATCCCTAAAGTTTATCTTGTATCACTTTGGTCTCTTACTTATCGTTTTTCTCAGTTTATCTCTTAATAGTGTAAGCATGTGTTTCGATGACTAAATTTTAGCATTGAATTGAGATCTTACTAGAAACAATTTATTTCCTTGTAATAACTAAGGTAGTCTGATTCAAGTGTTTGAATGATTCATAAATCATCTTTAAATTATTCAAACTTTTTGCAACAAATTACAATTTAGTATGTTAAATTAACAAATCGATCTATAATTAGAAAAACGAGACTGGTTTGAGTAGGTAACTAGAACATTACCATTTCAAAATGTTCCACACAGTGGAATAATGAGAATGGAAATGACTTTTTTATTGCCCTTTCGAATTCATGTTATCCAAACATTGCTTTACAACGTCTAGGGATGAAATTAAAAAAAAATCAAATTTATGGGACTACAGCGACACAACCATTGGTGTATAAAGTAAATATTCCCATTATCAATTCTGAAGACTGCTTGAAATTATATCAATTTGGTTCAATTTGAGATTTTAAGGACAAAATTAATAAAACTAAAACTTGAATGACCAAAATGACATATACCACATACTATAAGGACCGTTTATGTATTTTACCTCATCGTTTATAATTTGGAGAAAAGCATCCCATCTCCCATCTCGTGTAACGCATGAGGCGTGCTTTAAGAAAAATTATTACGTAATGAGGTGTAGCATGTGGTGGTCTTGATTTAGGCCACACGAAGCGAAAGCGTGAGAAGGAGCGGGAGCGCGAGAACGTCAATTGTTAAAATAGTAAGATAACGAGAGTGTCTTCAGAGCACCAAAATAAATAATATATTAAATTTATATATGTATATTTATTAATAAATAAATAAATAAAACTAAATATTGTTAGCCATTTTAATACATATACATATATATATATATATATATATATATTATATTATATAAGAATAAGATAATACAATAATTACTTGAAAAGGAATAAAAGTCCCATATAATATAACAAATATTGCTTTAGTTGGGTGAATTGGAGCTCCTTACACAAGTCTTAGGTGTTAGGTTCATTTCTCGTGGCTTTTTACTTTGCAATTTGTCTTCTTTAGTTCGTGAACCGGCGGGGATGAGTCATGGATTGTGTGACTACGGTTTTGATCAATGACAGCCCACACACGGCGCCAATAATCATGGCAGTGCAAACAAGGATGACTACTGCATCTCTCTAGCTCACCTATAAATATATTTTGGTTACATATATTTTGGTTACAGTTGCCTTCATCGCTATAGAATTACTGCAGGTATCTATCCTCAATTTCCTTCCTTTCGTCTATCCATCTCACTACTCCACACTTTCTTATTTTTTTAAGTTTTGCCTTATGGCTATATCCTTATCCCGTATCGGTGCTAGCAAGCTGGTTGGGAATCTAGGGATGTAGTTTAGGTTTGTTAGGGTTTTAGATTGTAAATGGAAAAAATGAAGAAAAGAGTGTAACTATTTTTACATTAGAATTTTGAATATATATATTTTTTTTTTCAATTCCAAGTTGCGAAAAAGGGGCATGTGGCACATGTTCTGTCAAATGGAACATTTTTTTTACGGTAGGAAGATAAAGCGCAAAATATCTAAAAACACAGGTTCTGTTTGATTAGAACGAAAAGTTATATAATGGAAAATGAAAAAGTGAAGTTACAAAAAAAGAGAGAGAATAATTTATTTTATTGTATGCTTTTGTAAGGTTGTGTTTGAATTAATGATTTAGTGTCGAAAAAAGAAAAGAAAAAGGAAAAAGTCAAAATAGTCATTTTGCATGTGATTATGGGAATGGATTAGGAATAATATCTCCCATAAGATTCTTAACCCTCCATTTTGGGGAGATTCACAATTCCAATAGACTATTCATCTAGAATTTACATAATGTCCGGTGTAGCTCAAGATTGAAACACTACATTTTATAGAAGATTTTATGCACCTTGTCAATTTTTGGATTCGTGTATTTAGTTTTTTTCTATTTTCCAGTTTGGAGGAATGGGGTTGTGAGCTGCTGGTACTTCGTAGCTGGATTGATGCCAAACTCAGAAATGAACACTTCCTTGATTGCCATGTGGTGAGTGTTCTTTATATCTCTATGTTCTTCTAGGTTCAAAATTTATGGAATTTCTTTTCTTCTTGACTTTTGGTCCTCTTGAGGTTAATTCTCTCTTCAGTGTGAACACACAATCGATTGCCTACATGATCAATTCTGGTTTTCAGTGCTGCTGCAAGGTCAGTTCTAGTAGGATTTTTCTTTCAATAATTCAGAATTGCCATGTTCATCCGTATTAAAATCTTATTTTGCACCATTTATTTGTAATTATTTCAATTGTCAAGTTTCAATGTGTCTTTTTTGTTCAATTAAGATCGATTTGTCTTTTTTTGCTACCTAATTTAACAGTGTGGATGAATGAAATGACCTTATTGACATCTGACGTCTAGTGTAAGGGGTTGACATACCAATACAATTATCTATAATTATTTTCATAATTGCACACAACACTGATCACGATTCACAAGTGACAACAGCACAAGGGTGTCAAATGAGTTAGGAGCAGGCAATCCGAGCCGGGCCAAGCATGCCATGGGTGTCACTCTCAAGCTCGTTCTCTTTCTTGCTCTTAACTGTTGTTTCGGATCTGGGCTTTGGCCATAATGTGTGGGCCGCCGGATTCTTCAGTGATTGCCCAAAAATTGTGGAGAAATTTGCTTTGTTGTTGTAGTTTCTATCGCAATGGATTCCATCCAAGGTGTCCTATCAGGTTGGGATTGTCTTTTACTTCAACAATCCATTCCAGTTTGAATTAGTTCACTTTTTGTCAAATTATGGCTGTTGTTATACTTGTTGCCAAATCTTGGCAAAGCCATTTGTTGTGTCAAATTTGGCAATGCCATTTGTGTCAACTTAGTATTCTACCATTTTTTTTGGATTTAATGATCTGGATGTGAGATATCTAATGATCAGAAATAAAAGAGAAAATGGTAATTAAATAGTTGTTAAAATGGCATTGCACAAATCCAGCAGTTAATGTTGCCATTTTTTGGTATTTTGGTATTGTAGTTGATTAAAAAATGGTTTCAGCCGATGAAACCGGTTTATCCTCTGACGCCGGTGCTATTTCAGTAGCCCGATTCTTTTCGATCGGACAGCTCGGGGTTTGGATTCTTTTAGAACGACGTCGCCAAAGTCCAGATTAGATCCTTCAGCCCACCTGGTGCCAGGGTTGTGGATTGCGTGGGTTGAGGGAGGCGGCAGTTCGGGGGGAGGTGGTGGTGATGGAGTGGAGATGTTGGTTGATGACGGAGGGGGAAGGGGTTGCAGGGAGGGTGGCGGATGGACTGGATTGGTCGTGATCCATGGTGTTGGCGGCGGCCTCAGAGGGGTGGTGTGGAGAGACCGAGAGAGTGATTTTAATTTTGGTATTCGTTTCCTTTTTGGTAATTCCATTTCAGGGTGAAATTGATTTTTTTTTTTCTTTCTTTCAAATTTTGAGTGTCCT
>BRYF01000023.1:1346087-1348587 GCA_030159135.1 Actinidia polygama | reverse complement strand
AACAATTTAGATAAATGCTACAATACATATTACGCACTATTTGCACTTATTATGTGGTTGAGATTGCGCCATGTCATAATTTTTTACCAGCCAAACCGGTCACTTTGTAGGTCAACTAGATTAAAATATAATTTAACCACAAATTATTATAAAAATTATTTTTTGATTCATAAAATAAATAATTTTTTTCATAAAACGTTTATGATTATATCCATAAGAATTCATAAATAAACCACAAAGATTTATAAAATTTATCAAATATACTACAGAATTCATAACAAATCCATTAATAACGAAACGTCTTAACAATGTACAGAAAAAACATTACAAAACCAGTAGGATTCACAGTCAAGCCACGAAAATTCATAAAAACACCTTAACAGTTGGATCCCACTTTAATTTGTGGGCTCCACGACAAATAATATTTTGAACTGACTAATTCATTATTTGAAGGTACACTAATTCATAACAATATCCATAACCATTCATAATCAAGCAAAAATAATTCATAACCAAATCACAAATATATCATAAAGGCGTGAACACGTATTCTGATATGAACCCCACTTTAATTAATAGGGGACCCTACCTTAATTCATAAAATTAAAATATTTTTATCCATCACAAAATTCTCATTAAATTAATTTTTGATTCATAGCATAGCCACATGTTTTTATAATTATATTCATAATAATTCATAAAAGAGCTATAAATATTCATAAGATTTACCAAACATACCAATAGAATTTATAACAAATTTATTCATAACAGAACCGACAGTATTCATGACCAGAACAATAAAATTCATAAAAACAACTTAACAGTTTGATCCCACTTTATTTTGTGGGCTCCACGACAATTAATATTTTAAAGTGACTAACTCATTATTTGAAGACAATGTCCATAACCATTATTAATTAAACCAAAATAATTCATAATCAAACCACAATTTATTATAAAGGCGCGAACCCATTTTCTGATGTGGACCCCACTTTAATTACTAGGTGGACCCTGCCTTAATTCATAAAATTAAAAATATTTTTATCCACCAAAAATTCTCATAAAACTAATTTTTGATTCATAACATAACCACAAAATTTTATAAAACTCTTATGATTATATTCATAATAATTCATAAACTAACTATAAATATTCATAAGATTTACTAAACATACCAGTAGAATTCATAACAAATTCATTCATAACAAAACATATGATAATAATGTCCACCAAAATTAATAACAAAATCAATACGATTCACAAAAGTAGTTTAACATACTATTCAAGTTATCATTATTAACTATTAATTTATTTAAAATTAAAAAAAAATCATCTAATAACTATTAAAGAAGTGTGCAACATACACAAGAGACGTGGATTGTAGTTTTTTTTCAATAATTTCAAACTTATTAACTTTAAGTAATTGTAAGAATAATTACGTATGTTACGCACAAATTGCGTACATACACTATATAGTAAAGAGACTACAAACGTACTTAAAATTAAAATATTTTGATTAAATATAAAATATATATATTATAGACAAAAAATAATTATTTTTAAAAAAAATAATATTTTTTGGAGTGTGCATTTTTAAATTTAATATATTCTTTTTCTTTAGCATTCTCTAATCAATTAGAACCTAAAAATAATTTGTAGAAATCTGTGTAGAAAAATGGCTTAAAAATAAGGAATCATATTGATCAAATATAAATTAATATATTTTCAATATTGTTTTATAACTTAATTGAAGAGTGTATTACAATAATTATACTCATTTATCTTAATATAAATTAATTTTAATTGATCATTAATATATATATATATATATATTGATTAATATATTTTTTATAGTATTAATTTTTCTTCATAAATTATACAATATTAACAATTTAAATATGAAAATAAGACTTAAAATATTTCCAAACATGGACCGCAAAAAGGGGACTCGGATTCTCTGGAGTGAGCTGATTACAATGTTTGGGGTGAACATCTAAGTTCTTCGGATCTGCCACGTCACGGAGATGATTACTATGTTGCACAATGACATAAATGCCCTTCTCCGTATAAGGCTTTGTTTGGAACTCAGGAAAAAAATAATAATAATAAATCATAATTGTCTTTCTTCATATTTTTTTTCATTTTCTCTTTGTTTAGTAAACTTGTTTTATTAGTTCTTTCTTGTGTTTCTTTTAAAATTTACGTTCTTTATCGTTTTCATTTAATTTCATTGCAAAATAAAAATAAAATAACAACAATTTTTTCCTATAATCTGTACTTTGTCCTCTTTCCTTTTCTTTTCACAAATTCCAAACATAGCCTAATTCCATGCCTTGGATGAATTATATTGTGAGATTAAGGAATTAACCTATCTGAGCAAGGGACTTTTTAGCTTTTTTTTCTTTAAAAAAGTCAAAAAAAAAATAAAATTAGCACGACTCTATACCAAATAATAAAATTATCTTTTTATCTCGACTTTTTAATTTTAACCATTTTTTTT
>BRYF01000023.1:1341087-1343587 GCA_030159135.1 Actinidia polygama | reverse complement strand
ATTTTTTATTTATAACATTCTAGCAATAAAATAAAATAAAATTGTGATTAAAAGGTGCCCTTCCTTCTTGTATCAAAATCCTAACTCCGCTACTACTTATACATAATCAAATATTAAAATATAATTAATGATTCTTACTGTTCTATATACGGACTCTTTCATCGCAATGGATGGTTGGACCATGACTTGAGCCCACTTGAGATTAAGGCCCATCTAACTGGAGCAGGCCCGTGAAGGTTGTTTTGGGTCATGTCGCCACGCATGCGCATACACTACACTCGTTAGGGCAAACAATGCAAATAATTAAAATATTTAAGTATAACACTTAATTATTTAGTATTTATTAGAAAAAATGAAAGTAGAGGTACGTAACTGCTGAGATTATTATTTTTTACGATTTTTCTACCATATGATGAGATGAGTTTTATTAGTTGACCAATTTTAAAAACTGGTAATGTTGATTGATTACGAGGGTAATTTTTGAATAAACTAAGACTTGGCTTGGTTACCTTGTATGGTATAAGAAAACTAAGCTAGACTTGCAATCGGCTCAATAAAAGATATGTTCAGATTAATTCGATTAATAAACAAATCAAACTTAAATATATTTTTTAAATTCGTTAAGTTTTTAAATTAAAATTTAAATAACTAACTACTCTAATTAAATTGGCTCATTATTAGCCCTACGCAAAATCGACCCAAATCGCCTCATGTCATGCACACCAAAGGGTGGGAACTAAGTATTTTATGAATTGAAAAATTAGATACTTCAAGGATCAATGTGGTCACAATGAATAAATAGAAGGCTTCAAGTAATAAAATATAATTTCATTTGCTCCCTCTAATATGGGGAAAAATCGTTACAACTGTTATACTATAACTATTCAATTATAAACTGCCACGTATAAAATAGAACCTAAAACGATGTAGTTTTAGGCATTAAAATTCATTGGTTGCAGGAGTTAAAATTCAGGCTTTAAAGGGATTTAAAACTATGTCGTTTTACTTACAATTTAATTATAAAAAATTTCCTTCCCTCGTTTGCCCAATGGTCCCAATCCTTCCCAAAACAAAACAAAAAAATCTATTCGACACTTCTCTCTCAACTTTGGTTCTTTGTATCGGGTCAATTATCTCCCTCAATGGTCTCTCTCTCTCTCAACGCACATCGAGAGTTTGCGGGATTTACTACGAGGATCTCATATATTTCATGTGAGAGATTTTGTATGAGCACGTAGACAAGTGTGTGTGGTGATACTAATTAAAAGGTCAACAATAGGACAATCCTGAAAATTGTGGGTCGCACATAATTTTGATAGCTCTATTCGAGGAGGCGAAGTGAAATTTACCTTATTTTTTTTCTTTCCATTTCTCTACATCAAACAAAGTATTGTCCAGCTGGACGATGATAGGGGCTGTGTCGGATAAATCACTGACGTGGCAAGAATCCATGCAGTTAAGGGGTATTAGGCAACCGGGATGTGTACTGGATCAGAGCTCCAATAATATATATATATATATATGGTAAATTACACAAACCTCCCCTGAAGTTTCTAAATAAGGCAGAGGTACTGGAAATTACTGCCCCTCCCCGAGGTTAATATCTGCATAACACTTCCCCTTGTCGTTAAGTGGACGTCTGATCCGTTAGTGGGATCTCGTTGACATCAGTCACAAAATACTTTACTTGCCCAAAATGCCCCTGAGCTGTTAGTTTCTGGTTGTCCATCAAATAGTTGTTAAAACCTCTTTTTTGATCATTTTTTAATTGCTTGATCAAAATTTTATACTTTTCAGTTTCATCTGTCGAGAGAAATTTGAAAACGTAAAGTTCTTTTTTTCAAATTTGCAAAATAAATTAGTAAGGACAAAAAGCTAACTAATTTATCGAGTAAAGTTATTTTTTTTTGAGTTTTTTTATATTTAGTGATATTTTTCATCGTTTGATCAAAATTTTATAATTTTTCGATTCCGCTTGGTGAGGAAAATTTGAAAATGTAAAAAAATTATTCCAATTTGCAAACTAGTTCACTTAATTTTTTTTTGTAGAATATATATATATTTTTTAATTTAGTGTTTTTTTATTTTATCAAAATTAATAATTTTTTACTTCCATTTGACGAGAAAAGTTTGAAAATGTAAAAATATTATTCAAATTATCAACAAAATTCACTTAGACAATTTTTTTTGTCAATTATAAATGATTTTTTTATTTTTTATTTTTATCTTTAGTGAAATTTTTTATTATTTGATCAAAATTTTATCATTTTTTTTCCGCTTAACTAGAGGAATCTAAAAATATAATATATTTTTTCAAAATTTGCAAAAAAAATAATCAATAATAAGAATTTTAGCTAATTTATGGATTAACTAAGTTCACTAAGAACAAAAAAATAATTAATTATAGAAGACTTCCCTACAAAAATATATTCAATTTATGGATTATTATATATGTAAAACAAATAAGGGTATTTCAGTCATTTAGCTCACGCTGTTTGCC
>BRYF01000023.1:1236087-1238587 GCA_030159135.1 Actinidia polygama | reverse complement strand
CGGGTCGATTCCGAGTCTAAAAATAGAAAACCGTGGAAGGTCGGGTTGGTTCCGGGTCTGTCACATACCCGAACCAAACCGACCCGTGTGCACCCCTATGATAGGGGACAGACGAAAACTTGTACGGCATGGTTATCACTGACAGCCCCATACCCAAACAGAGAGGCCTGCAGCGTGATGATGAGTTACCAACCACTCCATAGAGGTGGGATTAGGTCAGTTACCCACTCACTGACATGGTAGTTGGCGCGTCAAGCTACGCGCCAAACTGAATTATATAAGCGAGAATCACTGTTTTCACGGGGCTCTCTCTTTGGCTCTTTGAACATTACTACTCTTTTCTCTCTCTAATACTGATATTGTAACTTCGGTCATCTAACTTGACCGTCGGAGGGCCGTTTCCCTGAAATAGTTCTGGCGGCTGATCTCACTGTTGTTTGTTTGCAGATGGATAGACAGCGTGCCCAGCGTGGTGCCAGAGGACGGTGACCAGGGGAAAGACTGCCGTAGGTGTCTATCTTCGATTTCCGCTCTATAAGTTTACAAACACATTACCCCACAGTAATTATCCAAAAACAGCTATTTTGGCTCCCAAATAAGTTTTGTTAAACACAGCAAAATTGTGTTGTTTTTAGATAATTTTTGAGTGAATTTTTTTTAAAAGGGGATAAGAATTTCATAAGTTTTCTACTACTTGAACAATAAAAAATACCATTTTTTTTAATTTTTTCAATTTTTTCTTAACAACTGAACGGTGCCTACATTGATGACAATAGATGTAAACCCACGGTACAAGATCCCACTTGAAGGCCTCATTTGGGGTGACTAGTTTAGTTTTGTTGGTTTTCGATTTTTCTTTTGTCTGGAATAAAATTCTTATTTTTACCGTGGAATTATAATTTGATATCTTTTTATTTTTATTTATGAGAAGAATTAAAAAATATAATTTTTTAACCTATTCTGAAAAAGGAAAGATGCTTTATAATTAAGTAATTCTTATTAATTTTTTTACTAAAGGTTGTAAAAAAGGGTGTGAATAAAAAGCTCTATTATCTACCTTAATAAATTGGAAGTTTTGGGCATTTGAATTACTTTAAATAAAAGAAAAAAAGAAAAGCTTAAGGAAGGATTAATAGGTGTAAATTCACATTTATTTTCTTCAAACTTATGTCAACACGCATCTTTGTTTTTCGTGTTTAAATGATAGACACGTCTGTTATTTTAATGTCCGTTGCTATAAACATTAAAAAAAATAACTGTCTGGCTTAGGTTAAAAAATACAAGCACTGTCATTACTGTTTTACATGATCGATATTTCATAAAACAAGTAGTTCATCAGGTATTTGAAGTTAAGGACTGCACTTTACAAGACTACGGGCGATTATAATGTAAGTTCGTGTGCATTTTTGACTGTGGCTTGGAAATAGCCTATAGTTGATAGTTCCTCGAGTGCTGTAAACCTATTTAGCTGATTTCTACTACTATTCAAACAGATGATGATTTTCACTCTTCTTTTCTCCCACTGGGGTTCCTTTTTTGTCCTTGTTAGGTGAATTTACCTAAATGTCTTTTTATTTTGTTAAAATATTGAGCAAAAATATTTTTTTTTAAAAAAATACAAGGGTATTTTGGTAATTATATGTAATAAAGACAAGAAAATGAGTGCAATTGGAGAAACCTACAAAAAAATGAGTTTGAATTACTGAATTCCTGTCATTCTCTAGCAACTACTAATGTCCTTTACTACTATAGCGGCGGAGGCAGTTAAGGCCCAAATGGGGCAACTGTCCCCCTCAAGTTTGGATATTTTTTTTTACCTATAGTTTTAGATTTTTTTTTTCAATTTGCTCCCCTCTCAAAAATTATAAATGCCCACTAAATTTTTTTTTTAATGGCTGCCCTCTGAATAAAATTCCTGGCCCCGCCACTGTTTACTAGTACTCTATTTGATAAAATTTACTTCAGTTTTATTTCATAGTATTAGGGTGTTTGCTTAACTGTCGTTAAGAGTTGATGATTATAAAATCATTGTGCCCTTTACAATAAAGGGCTCTCACATTTCCATTGTGGCTTAAACTAATTGAGCAAGTGTTTTGTGTACCATTGTGGCTTCTGATAATTGGACAATTCTGACATTACAGCTTACAGGACTATCTAGAGAAGAATCTTGAAGCAAGGCAGAAAGACCTTGAACGGGAGGAAGAGCTCGAGGAAAAGTTTCCTAAAGTAAAAGCTAAACCGAAAATGTCCAAGGTAATATTACCTTCACATCATGCACCTAAAAAGGAAATGGCAAATTTGTTTACTCGAGTCTTCATATTTTGTTTAATCCGGTCAAAGCTTTAGAATCTCTTAATTTACATCTAATCGAAGGCTTAAGCATTTCTTAATTATTTATTTTTTAACTAATAGACTGAGAGGGAAGCTCGGAAGAAACAGAAAATGCAGGCATTTCAAGTTGCAAATGCAAAATTAAAATGGGCGAAGAATGCTAAAACAT
>BRYF01000023.1:1216087-1218587 GCA_030159135.1 Actinidia polygama | reverse complement strand
CAACATGTAAGGTGGTGTCATAGTTGCATAGTTTCTTAGGCCGAACTTGCTCGGTGTATCATTATTAATACACCTAATTAAAGTGTGGCCATAACTTTCTATGACTTTATCATTGGTCTTTTGAGCTCTGGAACATGGCTGAGAATAAGTGCATGACAGGGCCAGCACACAAGAACATAATAGCTGCTTTGGCGCAGTCACCTGTCATGGGAACAATTGCGTCTGCGAGTCATAACTTTGTAGAGTTATAGAAATAAGTTCACACCGTCGGCGACAATACGCCATCTCGTTTGAGCTGCTAGCGTTTCTTCCACCAGCGCAAGGTATTAGTACTTCCTATTGCAGGGTTCTTATATATGTTGTTGTAATAAGTTTATTGTTCTATATGATAGTTTAAGACACATTTCAATTTTAGCATTTTTATTTGTTGAAGCTGCTCAGAATCTGGAAACAAAGGGAGTGGGTTGTTTAGTTAAAAGAAAGGTCAAAGACTGGTCATATCTTGCATACTAATGGTTCCATGATTGCAGAATTTATTCTTCTGCCAATTTTACTAGTACAGTGGAGTGAATAGTAAAAGTCATTTGCTTAGTGAGAAATGAATAATTAGCTTGTAAGAAACACTCATTTTGCTTTGGTTATGGCCGTCGGTTAGGCATATTTGGCTTCACTCTAGCCAACTCTACTGAGCTTTGTTGAAGAGGTGGTTCCGTAGCCTCCTATAGGATGTGTAGCAGATAGTGCAATATCTGCTTGTTATGAGCTCTAAATTCTGTTGGTCTGAGATTGTTTATGAGCTTACAGTCTAAAATTTTTGCAGGGTTAGTCTGCATATGAGGGTTGTCGTCTGAGACCGGACCTTCAGGTGAAGACTCTGAATTACATGGTAGTATTACCAACCAATGATAAATATGATATTGTTGTAAGGCTTCGCACGTTGTTTAGTCTTTCTTTTCAATTTGAGATGTTGCAGTAAGGTTTCTTGAAAGATTCTTAAACAAGACTAACATTATGAGATGGGGGAACATAATTGTTAGTCTTGCTTTTCAATTGGAAATGTCGCTATACGGGTATACTCTTTGTGTTTAGCATTTTATTGAGGTAATTGACTAATACATCACTAGACATATAATGAGAATTGTAATTCACTAATACATCATTAGGACTGACTTGAATTGCCTAACCACCAACGACCAGGTCCTCAATCACACCATGTCTCTCTCTTTCTGTTTGTTTCTCTATCTCAGATATCTGGGCTAGGTTTCTGATTAGTTGAAAAATTGGGCATTAGTTGTGCGGGTTGTCTTCAACACACTCACGACTTAACCCTCTGCAATCAATTGCAGGTAATCGATCTCTCCAACATCTTCTTTCAGTTTTTCTTTTTTTTTATTCCTCTTTGATTAGATCGAAAGAAATTATACTTTTGAGTCTTTGTTTTCCAATTTGATTGAATCTTTCTTTCCAATATCTTCCTAAACGAGAGCCACTGACCACCGCCTCTCAGGGTCCCTCAATTGGCACCAGGTCTCTCTCAGTTATCTTATCTCTCGATTAGGACCATCACTAACTCGAATCCCCAAACCACCACCAATCATTGCCTCAAGGCCCTCAGGTCTGTCCCTCTCTCTCTCTCTATTATGTGTTTATATTTCAAATTCAATTCTTGTGTCTTCTTCTCCGGTGCATTCTTCTTTATGTTTTCCTCTTGGGTATAGTTCTCTCACTCGATTTATGTGTTGTGTGTTTATGTTTTTTCAACATCTTCTTTCTTCTCTTTGCCCTTCGTTAGATTGAAAGAAGTAAAAACTTTTGAGTCTTTATTTTCAATCTAATTATGAAACCCACTTACTGATTACTGATATGGTAGTTTTCTATGTTGGTGTTGTCGGAACTCCTTTTGTTTTTCACCCGTGCATACTTCACTAGATTGTGGCATATCAATTTGTTAAATAATTTTAAAAAAACAAAATTTCTGTAAAATTTCCATGCGTGATGAGACGATAAAATCTCATAATTTAATTTGTTATATTTTTCGTTAGATTGGATTTGGATACAAATGACCGAGGAGATAACATTTTTAGTTTGGTTTCAACGTTTTAGCTGTCTATTAGGGCCCTCGTAGCCATGGCAATCCACCATGCACACTTAATACAAAATGTTAAAAATCATCATTCTTTTGACTTCCTGGTCATCTAGTTTGCTTAATTATAAATTTAACTGAATTGACGTCTACAACATTTAGGGAATGCAGATTCAACCATATATAGTTTATTATATTTTTGCAGTTTCTTTTTATTTTTCAGATCTATTTAAGGAATTGAACTTCAATTCCTATGATTTCTTGTGGGTCCAACCTGGTCTAAGAGGAGCCACCACAACTGTTGACATAGGAGTGCCTCTTATGTCATTCTCCCTTTTCTTCCTCCTCGCTTTTCTCCCAATGGGCAGGGTTCCAAATTTGGTGTGTCATTTTCTCCTAAATATAGGTATATATTTT
>BRYF01000023.1:1183587-1186087 GCA_030159135.1 Actinidia polygama | reverse complement strand
TCACAATCACGATTTATTAAGATTTCGTATAATTGGCGAACTAATAATAAGAGAATATATGATCCCATCATATTAAAATGGAAGAGATTACTATTATCAGTTTGAAAATGTAAAAAAAATAAAAAAAATTGCTTTGTACGTTTTTAGTTTTTTTTTCATCGCATGATTAAAATTATATACTTTTATGTTCTTCTAACGAGAGAAATTTGCAAACGTAAATTTTTTATTCAAATTAAAAAAAAAACATTGAAAACAAAAAATTAATTAATTTATCGAGTAAAAAGAAAATTCTTTTCATACTCCTCTCATCAAGATGAACTGAAAAAGTTATAAATTTTGATCAAACAATTAAAAAAAAAATTAGGTCAAACTGGGCATAATACACTATCCTTTCTAAACTATAGTAACCCATTTTTTTAAGATTGTTAGTCTAACTACGCACTTTGAATTCAAACACCGAATATATCTAATTTCATTCCAATCAAACGACCCCTAGAGTATGCAAACTATATACTATTCTGGCTTGGGAAGGAAGAATTCTACGGAGAGGACTAGATGAAGGTTGAAAAAATAAAACGAATCTCTGTTTCCCCCCAATGAATCCTTAATTTCCCTGAAACCCCCCACCCAAACAGAAACACATAACAGGTACAGGCTGTATACGACTCACAGTGACAGTTTTCAACAGGAGAGCTGCTTTTCCCCCTCCCCGTGTCAGACCCTCTCCCCTGGGCCCACCGCTAAATTTACCCTTGTGTCCCTCCCTTTCTTTTTTCCTTCCTCCTTTTGTCCTCCCCTTGTTTTTTTAGTTTTTTTTTTAGTTTTTTTTTCTTTTCTTTATTAGTTTTATTTTTTTTGAATAAATATTTTTTATTATATGTTGTAATCTTTTATTTATTTTTTAGTTATAGATTTTAGGAGTCATTATTTATAAAAATTTTAAAAAATATAAAAATATGAATCAAAATAAAAAGTATATATTAAAATAACAAAAATACTAACAAATATATTTATTTGGGTCGCCATTGTCAATTTTTTTAAAAATAATTATAAAAATTTATACTTTTGATCAAGAATTTAGTAAATTTGTTAAGTAGATATGATTTTTTTTCTTTAATAATATTTTTTTTAAATCGAGAAAGTAAAAAATTTGTATCAAACTATTAAAAAGTTCACTCAAAATGAACATCTTCCTCCAAACCTTGACACATGTCAAAATCACCGAGGGTTCTCATGAGGTGAACTCTCCTTATCGGCCAAACATCATCGAGAGTGCGTGGAAGAGGACGCATGATTCTATGCTGGGGCATTTGAATGATTCTTTTTTTAAATTAACAATTAATAACCAAACACTAAAAATAAAATTAAAAAAATAAAACAAAACTGATAAAAAATAAAAAAACTAATAAAAAAACTAATGAAAAAAGAAACAAAATTGAAAAAATTAAACAAGACTTTAAAAAAATAAGTTTTTTTATTAATTTTATAAATTTTTACAAATAATGACTCCCAAAATTTACAATTAAAAAATAAATTACAAACATATAATAAAAAAATTATTTATCCAAAAAAAAAAATAAAATAGATAAAAAAAGAAAAAAATTGATAAAAAAATTAATTAAAAAAATAAAATTAATAAAAAGAAAACAAAACTAAAAAAACTGAAAAACAAAAAAAACAAAAATCGAAAGAGAGAGAGAGAGATTTAGGGGTGGGGGCATAACAGTAATTTCAAAGGAAAAAAGGGTGTGGGGCCCGGGGAGTGTCTGACACGGGAGAGGGGGAGTAGCAATTTTCTTTCAACAGACATAAAATTCAACTCTCTATGGTGCGTGGGTGGTCAAAGGTCCTTGTCAAGATCACATGCCTATACCCAAACTTTCCATAGAAGAAATTGGAAAAAAATGTCATCTCCCGGTTTTGCTGTGCGGTGGTTAATGAACAATTTGCAAATATATTTATAGGTTAATGGGTTATACACTCTTATTTTCTTTGGTTGTACTTTTTTTTTATTTGGGTGAATTTATACAAATGTCTTTCTATGTAATAAAATATTTTGGTAATAAAAGTGAGTATTTAAGTAAATTCACATTAATAAAAACAAAAAATGGGATACAATGAAAGAAAATTGGAGGGTGAAAATCACCAGCATTGTTTATATATTTTTTATATACTTTAATACATTTGCACATATATTTTTATACTTATCAACACACAATTTACTTATGAACCACCGTCATTAGCAGTGGTTATCAGTTGCATATATATATATGGGACGGATCCGGAGACATAAGTTTTGACACAATTTTAGACACTCCATCCTAGTCCTTAAAATCAAGGGCTGATATTACAATAGAGTAAATTTTTCTAACGTGTTTCTGAACTTTATTAAAACTACGTCGTTTTAATAACTTTGAAATTTTACTCCATTGTAATCTCAGCTCTTGATAGGGCTGATTTCAAGGGCTAGGATGGAATGTATAAAATTGTGTCAAAACTT
>BRYF01000023.1:1166087-1168587 GCA_030159135.1 Actinidia polygama | reverse complement strand
TGAGAATCTTCCATCTACTAGTTATCTCTCATTTTGGCTGGCTTGTGTAATCTCAACGGTTCATTTAATAGACCTCATTAAGAAGATAATTTCTGTAAAAATAAATAAATTGATCGATTGTCGATAGCTATATAATTAAAATTATATTTGTTGTGAAAAAAATGAATGTCAATTATGATTTTGTTAAAAGACACAACTTCTCTACAGTCGACTACGTTTTTTTCTCCCAACTTTGATTAACAAGATAAACTTAGCCATTAAGGAATAGGGTTGAAGGCAACCTCAAAAGTATTTCTATCAATGAAGTGGCCTAAACAATCCTTTGTGCATTTCCCCACATTACTACTTTATATCTAGCTATTACCTAGGTTAGACATGAAAGAAGTTAAACTTTATTTGTAAAAAAAAAAAATCGTATTGGCCGATCAGTGATATGTACAAGTTTTTGTTTGTATTGGTATACTGGTGCAAATAAAAATTACTTGATTCGTGATACATACAAATTTTAATCGTACACACTACACAGTATATGTAATATGACCTTATGATCCTATTTTTGCAACTATTCATTTGTAAGAATTTACAATTGTATCACTCAGTTTCCGATATCGGATACTCTCAATACCACTATTCCAATCCATACAACAATTTAAGACCATAGAAGCAGCACTTGTGGGGCTAATAGAATAATCTTTAACTTAGTCTTTCTAATCTTGATTTTTCTTGGATTACTTATCTTCAAATTAAGTTGAATGTGTGGGTGTCATTTTCTTTCATGGACTGATCAGACATGGCCCATGTTGAAAACAAGAGGGCTACCTCACAAATGGCCTTCTTTCTCTTTGATGACTGTGGGGTCCATCAAGATGTCATCAAAACGAATCATTTATCTGTTAATAATCACTAGACTTGGAAAAAAAATCCTGTTTTTTTTTTTAAAAAAAAATACTAAAAATAAAAAAAATCAAAAATCAAAACAATTATATCAACTCAAAACAAATAGTCCAAACGGAGAATATTCTTTTATAGTTTTATTACATACTTTTTTTAGAGAAAAAGAACAAAATAGCTTCATATTACAAGGATACGACTATTATTTAATATATTTGGGGAAAAAAGAAAAAAAAGTAATGAATTCAATTTTATTTTTGCTCCACAAAGTCTTTAATCCAAACTCGACTTTAAAATTAATGTCATTCGAATATAGCCCCATCATTCATTTAGCCCAAAATCCATGATTACACAAAACCCAGAATTTTTTTTTTTGTCCTGATGAAAATAGTGTAGCCTTGCAAAATCTTTCCAGAATATAGGAACACCATTGATCTGGTAGGCACAGCCGCACAGGCAAGGCAACACAAAGGTCTTATAGGGTAGTGGGACCCGGGGTTCCTGCGGGGAGCGAACTCCCTGCGGGGATCCAAAATGACGTAGTTTTGGGTCCAAAAAGACGTCGTTTTGGGATAATACATTTTTGATATAAACAACGTTATTTTGGGACAAAACACACCCAAAACGACATTGTTTTGAGTCCCTACAACCCTGCAGGGAGTTGGCTTCCCGCATAACCCCGAATACTAGGGTAGTGGCCCACTTACTGGTAGATGATCTCTTTGAAACAGTCATGTGGCCCATTTATAATCTGTAATTACTTCTCACCAAGCTTTCTACACCCACTATGATTGCAAAACAAGCCAAATAAATGGGCCCCTCGCAAATATTTTCAAATTCTTGGTGATTGATACTTGGGAGAGTTGGCTTAATTTTTTTTAGATTTTTTTAGTTGTTTTGGTTGAGTTTTTTCGTCATTAGTAATTATTTTTATCTTTTAATTAAAATTTATAATTTTTCGATTGCTTGATGAGAGAAGTCAAATAATATAAAAAATTTTATCTAATTTAAAAAAAAATCGCTAAAAACAAAAAAATATATTTTTACTCGACAAATTAGCTAAATATTTTGTCTTTAGTAGATTTTTTTTATTTTTTTTATATTTTCATATTATTCTCATCAAGAATAACCAAAAAAATATAAAATTTTAATTAAATAATAAAAAATATTCACTAAAAAACAACAACTTGAAAATCATATTCGCTAAAGTATTTCAATAAAAATCAACTTGAAAATCCAAACGACTTTCATTCTTCTATTTCTTTGTTTCAAATTCGAAAACTAATTTCATTCTTCTATTCCTTTGTTTCAAACTCGAAAACCAAACTCGCTAAACAAAATCAACTTGAAAATCCAAACGAAGTTCATTCTTCTATTTCTTTCTTTTTTTTTCCATCCGCGCTTTAAATTCTTCCATCTTTTTCTTGATTTCAACTGTTTATTCCTTCAATCAGTGGAAAAATATTTATGTTCGTGGAACGAAAATCTAATTTAATAGTTTAAATCATCGAATCCAATATATTGTCAGGTTTCATCCGAAAAACTTTTGGAAATAAATTTTTTTCTCATTAAATTTTCAAAATTTATCAGCTCTACATTTCACAATAGA
>BRYF01000023.1:1151087-1156087 GCA_030159135.1 Actinidia polygama | reverse complement strand
GGTCTTATTTTTAGGCCTAAGCCCCAAAAGGTTATCTAATCATGCAATTCATTGGCTGTGTTAATGCTCATCCACCACCTTGACAGGTACGTGAACATAATTACACTACTAATAGCCGGCCTATTTAGAAAAATAAGGTATGTCATTACGAATATAGGGTGTGCATTGTGTCTATAGACACAACACGGTACTACCTATGTGATATTGGGCCCACTAAAAGTATAATGATATAATTAGAATCGTTTATTTTGTAGGTCTTATTAAGTATATTATGTATTAAAAAATAAATAAATTGATCAAAATATTATAGGATTTCGAGAATAAACTGTGAAACAAATAAAATCTAATCACGTGGCTATTAATGATCGATAACTTCTTCGTCTGTTTCTTTTTCTTGGTCATTTCCAATCTCCATTGATTTATTATGTATGGCACTTTAGCATTGAGAGATTTGCCTATATTTTGTAAAATTTGCTCTTCCAACGGTTGGGTGTGTTCTTTTATTCTTCGGAGTTCACATAATTATTGATTCTGGAATTCACTACAAATGTAATACGTGTATTTCATCATCCGTAGGAATAGATCTATATATTTGAAATCCTATTTCTCACACTCCGTCAAGATTACCACAAGCTTGATCCTCGCAATTATTTGCTATGTGTGGGACGGGAAGACTATATGTTCCCAAGAATTAGTTAGGCAAATCTAATCAAATTCACTATTACGGTTCCTCATTTGATTTGTTCAGTCTAATGTAAATCGCATGATATTTTTATAAATACTTCTGTCAATTGACAAAATAATACGACGTTCTGAACCCAGCTCACGTACCACTTTAATGGGCGAACAGCCCAACCCTTGGAACATACTACAGCCCCAGGTGGCGTAGAGCCGACATAGAGGTGCCAAACCTTCCTGTCAATGATCTCCTGGGGAAGGTCAACATGTTATCCCCAGAGTAATTTTTATCTGTTGAGCGACGGTCCTTCCACTTGGCACCATCGGATCACGGGTGGGTCTTGCAGTCAAGCTCCCTTCTGCG
Organism: Actinidia polygama; assembly: GCA_030159135.1. NCBI lineage: Eukaryota > Viridiplantae > Streptophyta > Magnoliopsida > Ericales > Actinidiaceae > Actinidia > Actinidia polygama. The sequence goes on along the minus strand of BRYF01000023.1, from coordinate 1,155,045 downwards.
TTTGCATTCGAGGGCCAATCTCCGTCCGGCCCCGAGAAAACCTTTGCACGCCTCCATTACCTTTTGGAAGGCCTACGCCCCATAGAAACTGTCTACCTGAGACTCCTTTGGCCCGTAGGTCCTGACACAAGGCTATAGATATACCAGATTATATTTGTAAATACTTTCTATCAATTGACAAAAAAGTAAAGGCAATCTCTGCAACTGTCATGGTCCAAAACCATGTGCTTGTGACACATTCTAGAATCAGTCGGGTCAAGTTGAAAGTTCACAGAAACTATAAACCAGATTACAATGTGAAACCAAAACGGGGTTTCGCATTGTTTGTCCAAAAGTAAATGAACATGAAACCTCATAAAGTCTCTTTATACACCACACCACCAAAAAAATACTAATAATTTAACCTCTTTAATGTTTAAATTTGTGCATACCTCCCACCAGATGGAAAGTTAAAGACTTGTTTGGTTGAGTTTTCATAATTAAATTTACAGAATCTTTTCAGAAATTGATTTTGAAAAACAAAAAAAATAAATTGTATATTGTATGTTTCTTAGCAAAAAATACTTTCAAGAATTTGAAAACATTTTTTCAACACTTCCCAAAAAAAACACGTTGTTTTCTAAAAAGCTTTCCAAAAAAGAAGCTTTGAAAACTGTCAATCAATTCAATTTCTTAAAAATTATTATGGAAGATCAAGAGGATATTTTATGTAAAATCACCTTTGCGTGTGTTTGGATGGAGGAAAAGAAAAATATACAAATAAATAAAAAAATATAATAAAGTGAAAAGCCAAACTTGCAAGATTCACACTTGGTTTCCTCCTCCTCCTCCTCCATCTTATTATTATTAGTATTATTAGTAGTAGTAGTATGGGATTAGTTTCCTCCTCCTCCTCCTCCTCCATTAAAGTTACCTTGATTATATGCTTTTCTGCCTTATTCTGACTAATTATTTAGCTTTATCATATGCTTCTCTGCCTTATTCTTTGACTAATTTATCATTCATAGTTCTAAATGGAAAGACACATAGTTCTAACTTTTAAGATGTGATGCAGGAAAAAGTTAATTAACTTGGAAATTAATAAGATTATGCTAATTGTTGGGTCCCAATCCAAACAACATCACACCATATGTACCAAACCTAATTCTATTTCTCGGATTTGGGGAAGGCAAGCTACGCATTATTGGGGCCGAACCTCGGGTCCAACTTTTATGGCATTATTTATAAAAAGATTAAGTTAATCGAACATCTATAACCACACACGTTTTTATTGAAGAAGACGCTTGCTTTAGGCATTCGCCACAAAATAGTTATTAAGTAGATAACGTACGCTACCTCCACTTATTTTATTTACGATCTGATTTTTGTCACTCAAATTTGGTAGATCCATGCGGTTAATAACAATTTCTAAATAGCGATATCAAAATATACATACGAATGGGTGATATGTCTATGTATCAACGAATATCCGAGAGTATTGGCAAAACATATATTATTTCAGTTGATGTTTGAGATAAAATGTATTTACATTGCTGTGAATGAAGTATCCAATTGCAAATCTTCCAATCCAAGCTCTCACACAGGGAAAGTTATGATATGATTATGTGGTTTGATTATGTCCAAACCTCTTTAAATTAACAGAATCAAATGATAATAGAACTTTACTTTAATTGCCTTTTCTATTTTAAATTCAGCTTTTCCTCTTAAATCATAACTGTCCCTGCTTTTGTGAGAAACATCATACATTTTATGATCCCATTGTCCATCCCTTATTCCTCTTTTATCTCTCTTCTCTCTCTCTAAATCCATAATAATATTATGTTAAAAATTAACTTTTTACATTTTGTAAATTTTATTTTTTGCCCACAAACAAAAATCAGAAATTACACCTCTAAAAAAATAAATTACAGCAAGTAATGAGCAACAAACATCACCAACCCTCAACAAATACCACCTTTCACGCTTTCTGTCTCTCAAATTACTCATTTTTTGTCTTTAGAAGATAAAATTATTTAAATACCTTTGTATTTATATTTATCAAATTAGTTTTGCCCATATGCTTTAACTAAATAGAAGTGCAATTGGAAAAAAGTGTGATGTCACCTTTTTTTTAAAGAGATAAAAATGGAAATGCTAAAGGGGTAAGACTTAAAACAAAAATTATTTGCACAACTTTCGCATATCTTTCTCACAAAGGATGGATCTCATATCACATCACATGAGTTCTACTATAGGACTCACCCTTGTGAGTTATCTCGAAGTTGTGCACCTAGCATTTTAAACTTAAAAAGCCTCTTAAGATCATGTATATAACTAAAATATTGTAAAGAGAATTTGATAAGTTTTATCAAAGAAAATTTAAGCCTTTGGATAGATCTGAATTTCAAATAAAGGGATTTAACGTAATTATTCAATAAGGTATATTAACTTAAATTTAGATCTGATCGATAATTTATGTATGAATTTCAATATTGAGTTTAAAACTTTATTATGATGAATTTGAAATTCTTCGTGTTAAGAATTCGTAGCGCTACAAATAGTACGTCTTTACAGATTTTGTATTTTTTGAAATCCTTAAATCTTTGAATTTGAAATCTACGTGTATCCAAATTCAGCCGAATATTTTCCATAAAGACAAATAATTTTCTTAAGTAACCCATTCACTCTCCCTAATGTACGAGGATTGTGACCTAACACCAACCCAACTTTGTTTTGTTTTTTTCCATCTAGATGCTCCAATTGTCACAACCTAACTTACTTTCCATGCAAAGTCGCATCATACTCAAATTATCATAATAAATAATCACCATGTGGATGGATACACACCAAACCAATTGAATTAACAACATAACTTTGTTGAATTTCTAAGCATATATATATATATATATATATATATATATATATATATATATATGTGTGTGTGTGTGTGTGTGTGTGTGTGTATGTATACATATATATGTATGTATGAGACTGTTCTTAGATATTCAATGTATTGTTTGATCTTTGTCTCAGCATGATTCAGTGGGTGCTCTATGTTCCAACTTCAAGAAGAATTTTTAGGGTTTTCTTTGTCACGATAATTAGTATCTTGTTATTTTCAGTGATTTTTCTCTTTTTTTTAATTAAAATTTTATACAATTAGTTGTGATTGGGAGAATCTAACAAGGAAAAAGATAGAGAAATATATTTGTAATAAAATCATGGAAGACAAAATAAATCAATAAAAATAGTAACGTCTCTTATAGTTTTAAAAATTACATTGACATCCCTTATTGTGAAACTAATGTCAAATTTTGCCCATACAACTCATTTTTGTACAAAAATAATAAGTTTATTCTTCGATTTAGGGCTTTAAATTTTTTTCTTCAATTCACCTATTAAGATAAATTAATGTTTTTTTCTCACAATATCATTTATTTATAAAAAAAAAATTATCAATAACTATTTTTTTAAAAAATAATCTAAATAGCTTATTTTTTAAGTATTTTTAATAAAAAAATATACTTAAAAAATAAAATTTTATTATTAATAATAGTTTACTTTTTAAGTGCTCCTTATCTAAGCATACTTAAAAAAATAAATATTTATCAATTATTCTTTTAAAAAAAAGATACTGTTTATTTATCTTAATGGGTGTATTTAAAAAAAATGAAAGTCCTAAATCAAAGAATGATTTTGTTATTTTGGCACAAAAATAAACTTCAAAAAGGGAAAATCTTAACATTAATCTTAAAAGTAAAGAAGATCTATATATTATTTTTAAAATTATAAAAGAGGTAATTATATTTATTAGAAACATCAGTGAATGTCAGTAAAATTAACCCAAGCGTAAAATAAAGTTACAATACTCCATGAAAGATAAATTTCACTTTTAACCCTCTAAGTTTGACTCAAGTTTACTTTAGTCCTTATAGTTTTAAGTTAGACAAAATAAATTGTATAATTTTAAATTAATTGC
>BRYF01000023.1:1141087-1146087 GCA_030159135.1 Actinidia polygama | reverse complement strand
TTAGTTATACTTATTTCAGTCACATGTTGCTTCTAAGCCACCCAATATTTTATCTCATATAGTATTGTCGGTCTTATAGTCGTTCTATAAAAAGAATTAACTTAGGAGATACTCTTCAATCACATAATACTCCAGAAGCCGTTATCCAATTGAGCCAACCAACTTATATCATATGTGTTATATCATCAACAATCTCACCATCCTTGCTAACAATAGAGCCTAGGTACCAAAACTTTTTGCTTTTAGGTATCTCTTATTTTTTATCTTCACTTATTCGCTATGGTAACTTCTGCTCACATTAAATTTATATTTTATGTACTTCGTTTTGTTTTTACTTATCTTAAAATCTTTTGACTCTAGTGCTTCCCCCTTTAAATTTTTAACTTCACATTAACATCTCTCATGCTCTCATCAGCTAATACTATATCATTGGCGACTTAGATACACTATGATACGTCATCTTGAATATGTCTCGTCAAATTACTCATAACTAAGGTAAAAAGATAAGGGCTCAAGGTGTAATCCTATTGTGATTGAGAATTCACTCGTCTCCCCAGCTAGTGATCGAATCATAGTAATAACACTTACATACATGTCTTTAATCACATCAATGTATTCCCTTATAACTCAATTTCTCTCTAAAAATCACCAAAGAATACCTGTAGGGACACTATCATAAGTTTTTTTCTCAACTAGTCTCCTTAACAAATAGATTACTTCCATAGTCGATCTATTATTATTCTCAAACAATGCTCAATAACTATTTTTCATAACTTCATAGTAAGACTCATTAACTTTATACATTGATAATTGTTACAACTTTAGATATCACATTTGTTCATGTATATGAGTACTAAAATGCTCATTCTCCACTCTTCTGGCATATCATTTGATGAACTACGAATATATAGATAAGGAAAATGCTAACCGATAGTGGTTAATTAAAAAAAGTATATAGATAAGTGTAAAAAATATGTAACCATCTATAAAAATATATGAAAAGTATATAAATATTTGTGAAAAATATGTATTAACGGCCTTAGCATAATTGTATAAATAAACCCATATATACATATAAATGTTTATGTGTAGAGAATGTTGTGCGAGGAGGAGAACGAAGGGAGGGAAGATGGTAAGGGCTAGAAAAGAGAAGCTTTGGAGAGGGGAAAGAAAATAAAAAGAATGTCTATGGTGTTGAAAATTTTATGAGATTATTCATATCTTAAAGATATGGTTCATAACAGATTGACTGGAAAAGTTGTTTTACCAGTATATTGATTTGAAATATATATAATCAGGATACAACCAAGAGCCTAAGGAATATGGAAATGAAAATATTCTAAGAAGCTATCTATCCTAATTTAGAGGATTACATAATAATGAATTATTCACCTAATATTCTAAATAGGTAATATACATCATTGCACCAAATATTCTAAATAGGTAATATACATTATTGCTGATCTGATAGGCCCCCTCAAGATGGTGCTCCGGTGGAGACACCAATCTTGAGCGAAATATGTTGAAGACGGCAGCGAGGGAGAGGTTTGGTTAGGGCATCTGCCAGCTGATCTGCAGATGAAACATGAGAGACTCGAAGACGACCACTTTGTACTAATTGACGAACAAAGTGATAGTCGAGAGCTATGTGTTTCATTCGAGAGTGGAAGACCGGGTTTGCGCATAGGTATGTTGCACCAATGTTGTCACTGTATAAGGTTGGTGGAGCATTGACCGAGACACCAAGTTCTTCAAGTAGAGAGTGTACCCACTGAATTTCGGCAGCAGCAGTAGCAATTGCTCGATACTCAGCTTCTGTTGAAGAACGAGCAACAGAACGTTGTTTCTTTGAACTCCAAGAAATAGGATTAGGACCAAGAAAAACAACATAGGCACCTGTAGAGGTACGATCATCAGGGTCACCAGCCCAATCCGCATCACAAAAGGCATGAAGAGATAGTGAGTGGTGTCGCTGCAGTCGAATACCATATGACCATGTACCATTGAGATACCGAAGGAGACGCTTAACGGCACCCCAATGATTTGCTGTCGGAGCATGCATGAATTGGGAGAGCTTGTTTACAGCAAAGGCAATGTCAGGCCGACTAATGAGAAGGTATTGTAGGCTGCCAACTGTTTGACGATAAAGAGTTGCATCTGCATGCGGTGAACCATCATGGAGCTGCAGGGAAGGAGAAGTGGCTAACGGTGTTTGAACAGGTTTAGAGTTGGCCATGTTTTGCTTGGTCAGGATATCCAAGAGGTATTTCTGTTGAGTGAGGCGTAGGCCCTCTGGACAAGAAATAACCTCAACTCCAAGGAAGTAAGATAAGGCACCTAGATCTTTTATCGAGAATCGAGAACCCAACTGATCAATAAAGGTTTGGACAGCCATATCAACACTTCCCGTAAGAATGAGGTCATCAACATACACCAAAAGGTACATGGTGATATCTCCATGACGATAAATAAATAGTGATGCATCGGACATGGAATTTTTAAAACCAACCTCAAGGAGAAAGCGACGTAATTCATTGTACCACGCTCTAGGGGCTTGTTTGAGACCATAGATGGCTTTGTTGAGCTTGCACACATAGGTAGGCAGGTTAGTATCAACAAATCCTGGTGGTTGGGACATAAAGACTGCTTCATCTAGAGGACCCTGAAGGAAAGCATTGTTAACATCCATCTGACGAAGAGGCCAACCTCGGGAAACCGCCAAGGATAGAAGAATCCGAACTGTGGTGGGTTTAGCCACTGGGCTAAACGTGTCATGGTAATCCAGCCCTGGACGTTGATGGAAGCCCTTTGCTACAAGACGAGCCTTGTATCGATCGATGGTGCCATCGGGTTTCTGTTTGATACGAAAAATCCATTTGCAACCAACTATATTTTGAGACGGATCAGGAGGGACCAAGTCCCAAGTACCATTGCGAAGTAGGGCATCAAACTCATCGGACATAGCGGCACGCCAATGTGGATGTTTGAGAGCTTGAGTGTGAGAGGTGGGCTCAGTGGTTTCCAGTGTGGTAGCAGCGGTGAGACTGTATTTCGGGTTTGGTTTGGCAATGTTATTTTTGGACCGTGTTACCATTGGGTGGAGAGAGGTGGGAAGTGGTAGAATAGGTGAGTCACGACGGGGAGAATTCTGATGGTTGTTTGTAAAAAGAGAGTTCACAGGAGAGGGCAACGGCGAGGGGTGTCTGGATGTAGGATTGGGAGGCAAATTGGGAAGGGTAATTTCGACAGTGGGTGGGGGTGAAGGAACAGGCAAAGGGTAACTCGGTATAGAGGCCCCCTCAGCCACCTTAGACGGTACCCTATCCGGCAATCCACCACGGGGATCAACATCAACACTTGTCAAAGAGGACGATTGAAAAGGAAACTCAAACTCAACAAACACAACATGGCGAGAGACAAAAATTTTTTGAGATGACAAATCATAACATAAGTAAGCACTTTGAGTAAGAGAATAACCAAGAAATGCACAAGGACGAGAACGAGATTCCAACTTGTGAGATGTATAAGGGCGTAGCCAGGGATAACAGAGACACCCGAATACCCGGAGTTTGGAGAAGTTTTGAAAAGACATTCAAAGGATGATGTCATGGATAGGTTTCGTTTGGGCATACGGTTGATTAGATAGGTGGCAGTAGCAAAGGCAAAAGGCCAAAACTTGGATGGAACAGACGCTTGGTGAAGTAATGTGAGACCAGTTTCGACAATGTGGTAATGTCTCCGTTCTGAAAAACCATTATGTTCAGGTGTGTGAGGTGGGGTGGTCAAATGGGAGATACCATGAGCGGCAAGGAAATCTCTGAGAGCTATATATTCTCCACCATTGTCTGTGTAAAGCGTGACAAGGGGTCGGTTGAAACGCTTTTCCACAAGTGATTTGAAGCATTTAAAAACAGCCAGGACATCTGATTTGTTTTTAATGGGATAGAACCAGATATATTTTGTATAATGATCGACAAAAATCACGTAATATTTATATCCATCATATGATAAAATCGGAGAGGTCCAAACATCTGAAAACACCAATTCGAGAGGAGAATTTGATATAAGTGAAGAATCATGGAAAGGTAGTTTGTGACTTTTAGTACATAGACAAGCATTACAGAGAAAATTACTCGATGGACTAGAAGCACAAGACACAGACTTGGACAAGGATAAATGACGCATGACTCTTTTAGAGGGATGACCTAAACGACTATGCCATAAAGAGAATGATTCATGAGAAACAGAGAGAAGTAGTGGTGATGTCGACACACCCAAAGATGAAGACCAAGAGTAGATGCCGTCTTTAAGTGGTCCTTGATGTAGGATGGCCCCCGTGCGAGGATCCTTCACCTGAAAATGTGTGGGAGTAAAAACGACAATAACATTATTAGTTTGACAGATTTGAGAAACAGATATCAGATTTTTGGTCATTGAAGGCACACAAAGGGCATTTGAAAATTTAAGGGAAGAGGCAGTATAGGGCGGAGAGAGAGAACCAGTATGGGTAATGTTCAAGCCTGCACCGTTGCCGACGACGACATCATCTGATCCCTCATATGGAGCATGGAGTGAGAGATTAGCAAGATCTGTAGTGACATGGTGTGTGGCACCCGAGTCTAGAATCCATTGAGATGTGGATGGAGCAACGGGATAGGCTGCAGCGTTGGCTTGAGGAGAGGCATAACCGGACCTGTTCTGATTCTGTTGTGCTACCAAACCAGTCCACGATAATTGTTTGAGGGTAGGACACCTCTTGGCAGAATGGCCCTGTTGGTCGCACAGTTGACAGCGCCCAAGGTAAGGACGAGGACCATGTGGACTTTTTGTTTGTTGTGGTCGGGGGTTCCATGTCCCAGAAGGTCGAAAGGGACTGTTTTGTGGCGAACCCGTGGGACGATTGTATGGCCTGTTTGGTGGTGCAGACCGAGCAGCTGCATGAGCAGTAACTGGATGGTTTAGTTGGGTACTGTTTCTGGCAGCAAGGTGGGCTTCACGGT
>BRYF01000023.1:1051087-1053587 GCA_030159135.1 Actinidia polygama | reverse complement strand
ATAGTCCAAGGCTAGTGATTTTTACACTTCTTTTTTTTTTCTAATTGCACTTTATTTTTTGTCTTTATAATAGTGAATTTACCAAAATACCTATTTTTACTCAAATATTTTTACTATACACAAGGACATTTTGGTAAGTTCACTCTAATCAATACATAAAATAGAGTGCAATTAAATAAAAAAATATATAATTACTAGCATAGTCCAAATCCCTCTAATTACGTACTTTATGGCACATTATTTTTCTTTTTGCCTATAAATCCAAAATTGCCATCATAATCATAGGTGGAGTCACATGGTGCGGTTGACCCCACTTCTCAAAAAAAATATACTTACACCTCTAAGTTCTGATCGTCACTTCAATTAAATTACTTTTTTTCTGACTATCAATTAAAAAAATTACATATATACATGTAGGTATGCACCCAAATATATGAAAATTGTGGCTCATTGCAATCCATCTTTGGTTTAAAGCAAAGGCAAAAGAGGACCCTCCCAATCCACAACAGGTTTTGGCATTGAGTTTGGTAACAGTGTTCGATTGATTTGATTGAGATTCTTAGTTGTATTGGGGCATCTGTTTGGTTCTGTTTTAACAAAATATGCCACACATGTGCATATGGATCATGCAATTGTTGCTATTAACCACCAAATAATATGTGCAAACGAAATGATTTATCATGGCCCACTTTGGGGGACCCCACCATAAGTCATCAGAATTTATCTTTCATGTCCCTAGCAATTATGGGCAATGATTAATGGAAATTGAAAGGCACATGGAAGGAAAATAAGAAGAACAATCACAATTTATTTATTTTTTTAAAAAAAGAAAAACTAACTAGAAGGGAAAAAAATAATATTAGGGGTATTTATCACGAGTTAGGATTAAACTTAAAACGTATGTTAAATGATTGGTTCGGGAAATATCTTATTGATTATCTGATTAATTGTAATTTCACAATCATGCATTGCTTAGCTGCCGAAAATGGTGCATTTGTAGTAATAGATTTTTTTGAGTATTCCAATAGGTTTGATCATCTTGGAAAAATTAATTGTTGCAATCCACATTTAAAACCCATGTAAGGCAAGCATTTGTTTACCTTTTTTGATCAATCCATTGGAGAATAGTGTATTTGTAGTAATTCTTTTGATGATATCACAAACCTTGATCATACCCAATGAATGGGGGAGCTAAATCATGTTGGCCCTCTCTTTTTTCATGAATATGAATACACCAAATCAAAAGCACTAACCATCAACTATGTGAAACAAATGTGGGACCCTATTAGGATTAAGGAGGGACCCATGGTGAATAGGTGTACAATGTCAACTCAAAAAAGAAAATAACAAGCACCAAGTTCCAATTACAAGTGAGCAATTTGGGATTAGGTGTTTTTTTTTTAAAATTTTGATTTTTAGATGGGTCCCATTTTGAAAGTTTATATATATATATATATATATTGTAGTTTGACTTAATTGCAAATACTAATCTTCTTCTTCTTCGGTATTTTTTCCTTGATTAGCGGGGGCCACTTTACCGTTATGATGACAACCTTGCTGCTAAGTTCAACATTATGAAAAGGGCAAAATTCAGAATAACCCCTGAACTTTCACTCAAATGCCTCATAAAAATTCAAACTTTATAAAGCTTCAATTATACACCCAAACTTGTTAAGAATTTATCATACATACCCCTCTCAACAAATTCCTTGAAATTGAAGACGGATGGGATTGATGTGTCCATATCCTCAGGTTTTGGAGTGCGGGAAAAAAGACACGAGTGATGCGCGATTTATTTTTTAGGTGTAAAATACAAAACTTAAAAAATGCATTCCAACCCAAGCTACCCATGATCCGACCCAAACTCCAAACCAAAACTTTTTCTTCCTCCCTTTCTCCAACATGATCCCCACTGCTCTCCCCACCACATCGAAAACCACCAACCACCATCATCAAAATCGCTTTCACCAGATTTGTACCCAAACCATCTGAGGAGTGAGGTTTAGAGAGAAAGAGAAGGAAAAGAGTTGCTGGTGGGTTTTCAACGGGAAAGGGTGGTGGAGGTACTTTGGAGATAGTTGTGTGGTGAAGGTTTTGGGAATAGTTGTGTGGTTTTGGAATTTTGGTAGGGTTTTAGTATTTGGGTAGATTAGTTTATGGGTTAGGGTCATGGATAGAGTAGCTTAGGTTTTTACTTGTCCCCCTTTTCATATGTTCAATCCTCTCTCTCTCTCCTAATGATCCATGATTATAACTTTTTAGTCAAAATGTTGAATTTATAGTATTTTTTTAGTGAGTAATCAACAATTTATTGCAAAATCTTCGTAACAGAATTGAAAACACAAATTTTCCTCCACTTTTAACGAGAAGTTTTGAGTTTATATTTAGGGGATGGTTTTAGATTAAGACAGATGTCCAAATGATGGTTGAGAGCATTCAAGATGGTATCCAAGAATGTTGGATAATGACGAGGAGGTGCAATAGAATCTCTTTCGTGCAC
>BRYF01000023.1:901087-903587 GCA_030159135.1 Actinidia polygama | reverse complement strand
AAAAATAAAATTGAGGATAGACACATGTAGTAGATTAGTGGCAGTTGAAGATGGTTGCAAACAGTTGCTGGTTGCAGTGGCCTAGCTGCGACACAAAAATAGTGAGTTTAGCTCTCGGATTTATTTTTGAATCTTTGACGGTTAAATTAGATGACTGAATGATCAAAGTGTATGTGTATATAGATAGATAGATAGAGAGAGAGAGAGAGAGAGTAAAAGCTTAAAGTAGCTCAATTAGTATGCCTTTGAGAGAATAAGAACTGACATTATATAACACAGTTTGGCGCATACCTAGACACGCCACTTATTGTGTCACTAGACAGACTATAGACCCAGCCATGCCCATAGGACTTAGTTGGTAGCTAGCCATCATGTTGTCAACGTCTCGATCCAAACGTGGAGCTGTTAGAGAAAACATCTCCATGCAAGTTACCCTATGTCCTCTGATGTGCCTTGGGATTGCCGCCGTTTGTTACCCCTCGACCAGGTTTTGACGTTATTAACCTGTCGAGCTTGCTATTTAGCAACAGCTCGGACAGTGTCAATGTCCGGTAATGTTCTTGACCGAGCTCCGACGCTGGCCCCCCACGAGCTTAATTTGTAGCGATAGCCTGATGCCTACCCTAGTAAAGTCAGAACTTATAATTGTGTATTTTATCCCCGCACAATTTCTATTGAAGTCAAAGATGGAAACGAACCCAAGAATAAATGAAGAAGATTTGTCATTAATTACCCCTTGTGTCCTTGAATAATGACGGATTGACCAAGAAATATTCCAAAATTTTCATTTTTGACCCAAAGAAGGGAACTCAAAAAATATAGGGAGCTCGGGCAATTAATTTAATTTTCTGACCGTTTGGTCAAGCTATTTTTGTTTTGGAAAAGGACATCAATATTTGAAAAGACCACAATGCCCATAAGTCCCATCTCTCATTGTCTCAAGTCGTCATGTCGAAATCGTTTCTCTCTCTCTCTCTCTCTCTCTCTCTCTCTCTCTCTCTCTCTTTCTCTCTTCTAGAGTTTTGCTCAATCTTTCACCACTTGGTTTTCAGCATCTATCATTTGTTTTCCGCCATGCTTCAGTCGACGTGTGTAGCTATTTTTTTCCAACCATGTTATGAGAAATGATCAGACGGGAGTGAGCCCGTGGTATTACCACGGGCTCACCTATGTGGCCGCATGACATTCATCCATTTGGAGCTGGATGGGACTTAAAAAAAAAGATGAGACAAATTATTTTTTATTTTTTTATTTTTTTAAGTCCCATCCACCCCCCAATGGGTGGATGTCATGCGGCCACGTAGGCGAACCCGTGGTATTACCACGGGCTCACTCCGGTCTGATCAGTTCTCCACGTGTTATTTCGACCATTGTCCATGGCTGCTATCCGGTCTCCACCGTCCTTTGTTTTTGAATGCTTATCGGAATGACATCTAATTGTTCATTCTATTCACTATTTTCGTCACTACGAAGTATTTTAATAGTTTAATACAATTATAGAGTTAAGAATTATATTTACAAGCAAAAAAAAAAAAAGTTAAACCTAATTGTCGTGCAAACAATGGTTTTGTTTTTTAAATTATAAAATACTTTTTTATTTTAATAAAGTATAGTAGATAAATACAAAAATTATAATTGTTTTTATTTTCAAATTGCGTAATGAATTTTTTAAGAAATAATTAGAATAGTTTTTAGAGGTGTAAACAGAATCTACCAATAAAAAGTAGACATTTGTCCTCGTTTTGAGCTCTCTCATCAAAAAGTCATTCTGCAATACAAAATAATATAAATAAAGTGCTGGCGAAATTTTTATATTTTACCCCAAAATATCAATTTTATTCAAAAGAGATTTGTAGAACCCGAGTCATATGATTTTAAATTTTGAATACTAAAGGGTAAAGCTAGTTATTTTATTAAAAATTAATTTCATCAGTCTCTTTATTATAGAAAATAAAAAAAAATGACTAGAAACTGCAACAATATTAAATTTATGAGTGATTTTAGTTAATCTCATGTGAATATTTTTTAATATTCTATTATTTAAATTATCTAAAGTAGCCTTCTGACTAGGCTGATGTGAATGTACTTATATATTAATTTCCAAAAAAATTAAAAAAAATGAATTAAAAAAGTCAAGGAGAAATTGATCGAAGCTTCTTGAATTAAAAAATATACTTGGAGTAATTTAATTATTTATTTTAGTTGATGAATTGTTGGAGCATGCACGGTGTTATAAAGTATAATTAGAAGGGGAAAAATGTATTTATTAACTATATTTGGATGCTTGAATTATTGAGAGGAATGAGAGTATGATTTCAGGTTTTTGATATTACGGTCTTGATGAAATAAGAATAGTTTATGATTTTTCATCTTTCAATGACAAGATTTTTATGGAAGAGGAATCTGATTCTTTCCACTAATCTCAGTTCCATGTCGATCCTTAAAAAAATTTAATGGCAAGCTTAAATAAATGTGCTAAAAAATCATTTTTGATTCGGAT
>BRYF01000023.1:796087-798587 GCA_030159135.1 Actinidia polygama | reverse complement strand
AAATCTGAAAATAATAATAGGAACACTGAATTTTATTGTGTTGAACAACCAGATTCATTTTTAGGAGAAATTATTTAATGCTCTTAAAGCAAATTTTATTAGTGCTTTAATTCTATAATGATTGATTTAAATAATATGATCTAATATTTTTTTTAGCTGAATTGTGACCAATACGTGCACAAGTGGTATTCATTTAACCAAATAATCCCTCCGTTTGTAGTGTGTTGAGAGCATGTTTGGGCTTTCTATAATTATGAATTCATTCTAAATCCCAATGAACAATTCATATACAAAGAAATGTAATTTTCATTTTATACCTTTTAGCTTTTACTCAAATTCTATTTTGGCATCTCATGTTTTAATTTAAATATATTAAATCTTAAACTTTAAAATTAATTGCAACGTGAATTTTTTGTTCACATCCGTTATAGTTTGTGGACAAAAATAGCTATGTACAACGCACATAACCCACATTGGAATTTTCAAATCATTATAAACACAAGTTTTTTGAGTTTTTTTCACCGCTTAACCAAAACTGTATAATTTACAATGTTCCTCTTGACAAGATGAGTCCGAAAATGTAAAAAAAATATCTAATTTGGATAAAAGTTCACTAAAGACAGAAAAAAATATTTTTATCTTCAAAAATCTAAAAATCTATTTTTTCCCTTTGTATAGGTCATGTGCATGACGTATGACTATTTTCGTTTACAAATTGTAACTGATATGGATGGAGGATCCACATTGCAACTCCCTGAAGTTTAGAGTTAAATATATTCAAATTAAAATATAAGAGACAAAAATAAAATCTTAATAAAAATTAGAGGATATAAAATGAAAATTACTCAATAAAGAACTTAAAAAATCAGGCTCCTTTCAAATCTGGAGCCTTGGCAGTGGCCTAGTTGGTCTAATAAGGGGGCCACCTGCGTGTGGTGTTCAACCCGGCTTTTCGGCGGGTCCATGTTATTCATACCTGCAGTTAACCCGCCAAGTCCAACTTAAAGAACCAATGGGGTTTGGTTATTTTTTTTTTTTTTGCGGTTTTGACAGACTGGACAGGTTAAAATTTAGAAGAGAAAATTCAAATTTTAATTCAACTAATCATAGAATAAGTTATAAGAACACAAAGTATTTTACCAAAACCTCTATTAGAGACGAATTATGTAAAAATATGACATAAAATGAATTTAGAAATAGACAGCATAATAAATTAATTGAGAAAAAAAAATGTGAGAATAAACTAGGTATGAAAAGATGAATAGGAGTGTACTTATTAGTTGTATGTATATAGTCGAGTTGGGTCGGGTTAGTGGCTCGTAAGCTAAATTGAAATCGCACCTCACTAGACCTGCGAAAAGAAAAGCTTACCACCCGCTCACCCTCTCAAGTTGCGGTTGTGGGGCGGGTTGGTGCAAATCTACATGGTTTGACGGATTGGCAAATTTTTTTGCACATCTCTAGTTCCAAGCAATAACGTTCGCAATGTCCCCTCTCAATAATCGGCACAGCACTTGGAGCCTTTTCTATAATTCCTCAAAATCATCTAACTCGTTCTAAGATAACTACTTCAGATTTTGGTCAACATCAAATTGAGTTCAGAAATTTGAGTTGAGTTCCGAAAATCAAATTTCGATGAGTCGAGCAACCTAGCAGGTATCGATGGAACAACATCATTAAAAGAGTAGGATGAGTCTGCACCAGTAACACAATATCGATCCAAAAGATTGGGACAAGTCCTTTTGCGGTGCCCAACCCTCACCAGTGGCAGGGTTGCGACTGCGAGGCATCGTCCCATAATAACTAATCAATCTCACCTTGTTTACATTCGGATACATTCGTCAATAAATACATATTTTGTTATTTTCAAATAACAAAATAAAAATGTACATTTTAAAACAAATAAATATTTTTTTATCTTTCGTAAATAACACAGGATTACTACTAGCTTTTATTATTTATATAAACAAAATACTCCATCACATCGCATGTAGTCAAACTCTATACAAAGATTTTTTAATTATTCGAAGAAAAATGTTATACAAACTATTAAACTTTATAAAAAAAATTACTCACTGATGTGTAGGTAGTAATAGAACTATAGATCTCGAAATGAAACCATTAGAATGATGTGATGGGTACAACTCATGTGAATAATAAAAGTTTCTAAATTTAATTTGTATACAATTACTCTTATTTGAAAGGGAGGGATATGTGAATACTGGATCTATTAATTGCTCTAATATCATTTTGAATTGTTAATCGTCAATTCAGGTAAAAACTTAACTTATTAAAATAAAAACTACTTTAATACTTATATTCGAATCCCAAACGGGTTTGGGGTCCTTGTAGTTTCCTCAAAGCACTACAACTTTATAGTTCCACCAAGTAGGCTCACATAAGGACCATTTTCATAACCCAAAACAATAATTCTGTTAGACTCTTTGAGTTGAACATTTATGCAAAAAATCAAATTTATCAAACATCAATAGTCGTATGA
>BRYF01000023.1:771087-776087 GCA_030159135.1 Actinidia polygama | reverse complement strand
ACTGTCCATCCATGACATCAACTGAATGGTGGTTGAAATATCATATATATCTTTCTTTTTGACAAAATTACTATAATATCCCACAAGGATGTTTGATTGAATAACAAAGTTAGGGGTATTTTATAATTTCAAACCTCACATGAGGTCATTGTAATTTCTCAAAAATATTTTGTGTATTAACCCAAAACTTCGGAAAAGTTCATTGTATTTCACCCTAAATATTAATGTATATTGTTTCCATAATCCTATAACTCTTTATTATTTTAAAAGTTCTCTTAAAAATAAAAAATAATTTTTACACTTCTTTTTTTATCAAATACATTCTATTTTTTATTCTTATTTATGGAGTGCATTTGATAAAAAAAAGAGTGAAAAATAAATTACCAAACGCACTCCATAATAAAGACAAAAAATTAAATGCATTTAATAAAAAAAAGAATGCAAAAAACATTTCCCTAAAAAATTTAGTTATCAAAATCATCAATATTTTACATTACTGGTATAATTAGTCGCATTAGCCAATATCATCGAACCCATCATCATTATCGATCCGTCATTAAGAGATGCTTAAAACCAATATATATTAAATCCAAGACTTATACTCTATATTGTTTTTAGTTAAAAATTTTATTATAGTAGTCTCTTTACAAGGCAGATCAAAACCATCAATATTCTCTACTTTTCAACATCAATCGCCTTACTAATATTTTCCATTATCATTTTTGGTCACTAATGCTTCTTTGCCGTTTACACTACTTTTCAACATCAATCACCTATGCTTCGGTAGTTCTGTGCTGTTTTCTCCCATCTCGCATACGAAGGCATACGTATTTTTCTGAATGAAATCAAGTACTCCGTAAAAAGAACTCATCCCAAATTTGATTCATTTCAGCTTAAAGCATTCACAAACCAACACGAGAAAATCAGGTCTAACAATGCTAAGAAAGAAAGACTTCATAATGTTCACAAACAGATCGTATCATTTTCATTTTTGAACGCGAATCGCGTACACGGAAATGACTGAATACAAAAACGAACCAGGAACAGAGCAAATCAATCACAACGTGAATCATACTACCTACCCTATCAAACCTAAACCCACAACTATTTTCTATGACATGAAGCTTCATATAGACCAAAAGAACCGTAACCAATAACACCACACAGACCAATACCTATCTAATTGTCATCGACCACCTTAGAAGAACCAGAGCTGGCCTTCTGCGGCAACAAGTGAGTGTGAATGTTAGGCATCACTCCACCGTTAGCGATTGTGACTGCACCAAGCAACCGACTCAGCTCCTCGTCGTTCCTAACAGCCAACTGTATGTGGCGAGGCACCACCCGAGTCTTCTTGTTGTCTCTCGCAGCATTCCCAGCAAGCTCCAAAACCTGTTATAATTTCAAATTTAATTCAGAATCGGAACCACATACTGCAAGAAATATCCATATGAAAATTTAACACACCCTAACACACAGAATTTTTCAAATTAATTAGTGAACCTACCCAACCACCGGTTGATTATTTCTATTGGAAAAATACCTAATGAGAACAAACACCATTTGTATTCTAAAGGAAGAATCAAACCATTATACATACTCATCCAAAGGATCCCCAAACTAGCCTCAAATTGAATATATGAAGTTTGTGTTCAATCAAACAATTATACATACGCATTTATGGAGTCGTTGAAGTTGGAAGTTACCTCCGCGGCGAGGTATTCGAGAACGGCGGCGAGGTATACTGGAGCTCCTGCGCCGACGCGTTCGGCGTACTTGCCGGCCTTGACGAAACGAGCGATTCGGCCAACGGGGAACTGGAGGCCGGCCTTGCTACTTCGGGAGGTAGCTTTCTTAGGTGCGGCGGAGCCCATTGACTTTCCTCTTCCGGTCATTGTAGAGAGAGAGAGATTTCGAATTCGAATTGTGAATATTTGGGAATAATTTTGAATTTCCCACTCGTTTGCGATATTTATATAGCGTTTCTTAATATTTTTCAGCCAATAGGAAACGACGACAAGGATTGATGTCTGTACCGTCGATTATCGTTAAAATGAACGGTCAGATGTTCACCCAATAAAATGTATAGGAACTTGTGTGGGTGTGGAGAGAGAAAATAAAGAAGAAATGATCAAATCACACTTCACTACTTGCATTTCAGATTCGTTGCAATTTAGTCCCCCCTGCATGCAAGTATGGTTACACTCGAAACAAGCATACCTTCAACGCGTTGCTACAAACTTAAAGCATAATCAGAGCGATTACTATGTGTAATAAACGTTGAAAACCTACAAAAGAAATTCAGAAGTTATAGTTATCGAAAGTTTTTAGCCCTAAATTAGTGGAGACTAATCACAATGTTTCTGCTTAATCCCCTTTCTAATCATGTGGGTAATATCCTCTTTGGTTTCTCTCTATCATTTGCACACGCAAATAAACGAGCATGGGGTTCAAATAATGGATATTAGAATGTTTTTTTTGTATTTAGTGATCTTTTTTAAATTAAACAAAATATATATTTTTTCATACTCCTCTTATCGAGAGGAAGCAGAAAAATATAAAATTTTGATAAACCGACAGGAAAAAAAAATCATTAACGACAAAAAAAACTTGAAAATCAAATAATTAAAAAAGTTAAAATAACTTATAATACAAACTGAGCCTAAGGGATGACGTTTTTCATTTCATCGCACACCTGCCCCGACAATCAATTCGATACTCGTTTGTCTTTGCCACCTCCATACCCCTACTTTGTTAATGCCCTACCAAAACCTTCCCATTAGTGTCGGGTACGGTTAGAGACCCATCGAGTCGGATCGAAGTTTTAGCCCATGTATTAAGTGACATAAATTTTTTGATGCTAAATAATTGACTAATATACTAAACAAAAAACCAAGTATTTACAAAGTAAAAAAACATTGAGCACAAATATAAAAGATTTTAATTGTACTAATCTATTGATCTGTTGGCAAGATTAATCCATCCCTTACCTAGACCATATCTTGATTATCTTCTATTTCATCCAAACCCACTCATATTTTATTAAAACTCTTCCAAACCCATCGCATTAGGCTCAGTTGGGAAGGGAACCAATTGAGTTTTCTTGCCATATACACAACTTGCTGAATGAAAACCAAAACCTCACTAAATATTTTATGGGCGGTGATATATACTAAATAATTTAAATCTATGTATGTAGAGGGGATGTAGCTCAGATGGTAGAGCGCTCGCTTAGCATGCGAGAGGTACGGGGATCGATACCCCGCATCTCCATCACGTCTTGTTTTTCTGTCAAATTTTATCCCACAATGATACAAGCTTTGTTTGGAATCAATTTATTTGAGCTTTTTTGTTGATTTTTTTGCTTATTTTTATAAAAAATAAAGTCAAAAAATCTTGACTTTTTTGGTAATAAACTTAAAAAAAAACTTAACTTTTAAACATTACCAAACGAGCCGCAGTGTTGTAATTAATATCTTGTTTTTTAAAGTATTTTTTGACCTTCTATTTATCAACACACTAAATTTTGGAATAAAAAAACTTAAATGATTCAATAGTTCCGAACGGTTAGATCGTTTAACTTTTTCATATTCATTTTTTACCCTCACCCGATCCTTGATCTCATATTCTCAATACTGACTTGAGCAATAAATGTGTAGCTTATGAAAAAAATTAAGAAATATTAATTAATGTATTAATTTCTTGAGAGAAAAGCTTTCAATTGGAATTTGGAAGTGCATAACTTTTGGAAACGTGATTAGTAATTTTATAATTTTACGGTTTTTACCCTTTCAGTTAATTTGAAGAGTTTTTAGAAAACGTTATTGGTGGGTTGACCATTGGAGTAATTTAAAAAAAAAAGAGACGTAACAGAACTTTAAAAGCAATAAACACCAAACTAGGTATTCGCGTGTAGACGAAGTAAGAGATAAAAATTTGGAAAGTTATTTCTAATCCAATATTAGTATTTAGTCCTGTTATGTTTCTGTCTAACAATGAAGTATTGTTTATGATAATTTGATTCATGTCTTTCATGTCATGTTGCTTGATTGTTTTGATAAAACTAAAAGCTGAAACTTCAAGACTGAGAATAATGTATTGAAAAATAAACATTTAGTTTTGGTGTTGAGAAATTATTTGATAAAAGATTAAGTGTTAATTAAACTACTTGATATTTACAATAATCTAAATCTAATACCTATTTTTAAATTTCTTTCATTTTTTTAAGAGAAGTGATAATGATTGGGTGGTGGTTTAGCGGTGGTAATAGTGGCAATATCGTTATGATGGTAGCGGTCGTGGCAACCATGATAATGTGGTGGAGGAGAAGGGTGGTAGCTAGTTGTCGAGGTGGTGCGATGTAGACAGATGTAGTTATGGCGGTGGTAATGTGGTAGAGGTGGATGGTGGTGGTTGTAGTAGTGGATGTGAAGGGATGATGATGGTGGTGATGGTGTGGTATTGTAATCGAGGGATGGCAGTAGGGGCGGTGAGGTGGATGGTTGGTGGTGGCAGTATCAGTGGCAATAGTGTACTGGAAATAGATGGGTGATAGTAGTGTGACAATAATTGTGTTGGTGGTAGGCAACGATGACAGAGGTGGCGTGTCGCTGCCAATGGAGGTGAAGTCATATTAGTGCGCACCAATGATACGTGAGTACTTACAACAGTAATATAACTATTTTTGTTATTATTATCTTTTAACCTACTTTTTAAAAGGTACTTAATTTTTTTTAGTGATATAAAAAATTATCTTAAACGAATATAATTTAATTTCACTTAATATATTCAGTGTTGAATTAGGTTATCTAATAATCCCTTCACAAAAATGTGATTGGTTCTATTTTTTTTTTTACCCATTTTCATTTAAATACTCGTAATTCCCTTTATAGCCAATTACAATTTCTTAAAAATTATATTTTTTCTAAGCTGAATCCTAATTTACCCGATTGCTCATTAAGTTATAAATTAATAACGAAATCTAATTTACTGGTAATTAT
>BRYF01000023.1:708587-711087 GCA_030159135.1 Actinidia polygama | reverse complement strand
AATCCCAGATCCCAACCACCTACCCAAACAAGAGAGCCAACACACCCACCAAACCCAAGCAAACAAAACCCCCAAGATATCTCAGAATTCTAGTAAATACACCCAATTCAAATAGGAATTAAATAATTCCTAACTGCTGCTATATTTTAGCATTGTTAAAGTTTGTGCTGAACTTTCGTCACAAGTTAAGCTATAGCCAGAAATTGGCAGCTTTAGTTTCCACATTTCTCACCATAAACCCATTTGGAAATCTCTTTAGTTAAATTAACCAAATGGTTTTGAAAACTATTTCCTCATTCCTCTCGTGCAAGGACGGAACGAGGGAGGGGGGTGACCACTACCAAGGTTTTGAAAAAACTCTATTATTATAATAGTATTCATCTTAAAAGTTTAAAATTATATAGGTCCGTAACCAATATTTTTTTTATATATATTTGCCTCCTTGTGTCAAAATCTTGCGTTCGTCCTACTCTAATAGGACAGGCTTTGGAGAGCTGTTCCCTCACAATCTTCTTTTGTCCATAACTTGTTCTATATTTTCTTTTCTTTCGATCCTTTAAGGCCAATCTCTCATTTTAGTCCTTTTTATCATCATCCTTGGTCCTTCTTGGCCACATATAGCATTCACATTTACCAACTAGCGAGGATAAAAAAATATACCCACTGGAGTAACAAAAACAAACTGCTCTATCGTTGCATTTTAACTATATTCATTCTCCAATACAGCTTTAACTAGAGCCATTTATTTAGTCGAAATCGAGTGAGAACAAAATGCATACCAGAATGGGACGCTGCATTTAACTTCCAGCGGTCGAGCGCCAAATCGCTAAGTAATTTCGAAGAGGACTTCTTGGAGTGAGAAGACGATCTCGGTAATTTAACGGAGCGCTTGCGAGTGGTCTCGGAGGCGGTGGAGTTCTCGGCGACAAGGCGTCGGGCGACGACACGAACTGCTTTAGGGTTGCGTCATATTCGGGCACGATCTTGGTGGTGGTTCTAATGGCGGAACGGAACAGCGAGCTGAGGTTCTCGCCGGGCATTTGATGACTCTACGCCTCTCTCTCCCTCTGCCAGAGAGGCTGTGGATTCATGGGCAAAAGTAGGGCTGTCCAAAAATGGTAGAACTGAAAACCGGGTCCGAACCTGTACATTGGTCCGAGTTTTTACTAGAACCCGTTTGGTTTGGTTTCTGAAAAAGGAATAGGATTTTTTTACTGCCCATGTTTGGGCTGCATCTGCATCAAGCATTTTGAATTTCATTTAGTATTAATTTTAATAATTTAAATTATTTATATTATAAACCTTGTCAAAAATTTTAATACTGTAAAATATCAAGTTGATCAGATGCAGATCAATGATCGATCAATATCAATTTAAATCAAGATAAATGTATATAATCTTGTGTATCACACTTATTTAAAAAGTTATAAAACAATACTTAGTGAATAATGAATTATGTCTGATCAACGTAATTTTTTAGTGTACATTTTTTACGAGACTCAAAACGAGACTACAAATTCTTGAACTGCACCAGAATCAAATTGTTGGACTTCAGATAAGCCATGTCTTTTTTAAACACATTAAAAATTATAGCTCGGTTAGCGAATATGCTCACACGGTTTCCATTCCAAACCAAAAATAATAATAAATATGTTTTTTTATTACTCCTTAGTCCCCTTAGTACTTAATATAAACTTCATTATATAGTGAATGAATTATGTTGAGTAGATATAAAATGTACACTAAAAAAATGATTTACCGAAATCTAACAATTATTTTTAATTTGGGATGAGATTGGTTCCAAGATTTGTACGGATTAATTTGATTCTAAAAGAACCATGAAGATAGGTCGGGTCCATAGATTTACCCAACCCCCAACCCATCCGAATTTTGACACCCCCACCCAAATTGAAATCTGGTTACAAATACAACACAACCAAGAGGAACAGCTTTATTACAAGAGCCAGTTGGAATAAAATATTTTTAGCCTTTTTCAGAATAAAATCATTATTAGAAAGAAGGTAATTTTGTTTGAGATACAAAAAATAATATTTAATGGGCAAATTACACTTTATACTTTTGCACTTCAACTAAAATCTCATTTTGGCCCCTTCACTTCTAATTGTGAGAAAAGAACAATCAAGTTCCACATTCGCTTGTAACGTCAAGCAACACGCGACACAATCGGCGAGTGGATTAGAACATATCCCACTACCTTGCAGAGTAGAGGATCGACGGAAGGTATGGAAAAACACCTTAACACTTAAAACGGATCTTACCAAGTTCATATTTATTTCTCTAAACTTTACCATCAGACAATAAATTCGGGTAATACCCACTTTATTGTGTGGTTAACGGATTTTAAAAGGACTTTATTGTCATTAACGTGCACCCGTGATATAATAAACAAATAAAATTCCAAATTTCATATCGATTCAACCAACAAAATATTAAATTCAACATTTTCCTTCACCGTGGTGGTGGTGCCCAATGCATTGGT
>BRYF01000023.1:461087-463587 GCA_030159135.1 Actinidia polygama | reverse complement strand
GATCTTCCAATTTCACTTTCCACACTCAAATTCAGTCCTAACATATCTGCAAGTTGACCTTGAGTCTTCCTAAATTTGGTAGCCACAACAACCTGTTTCCTAAATATAACAGAAGAAACAGCTTTCCAAAAGTTGTTAACCAAATAATTTTTTTCCAGTCGAAATTGACATTAGAAACAGGTTTACTGAACAAGAAGGAAAATAATATGGTTCAATGCCTTGTTTTAGGAATTCTGTGGCTATGAAAATACGGCAGATCCAACAATAAAAAAGAGGCAAGAAGAAGAGACTGAAGACCAACAAAAGACATTTCATTAATCTTCAAGAAGATGGAGATAAAGATGATTGTTAAAACAGTCAAGAATTCTACAAGTTAAATCTACTCCTACTCTTGATGAACTCAGCTTACAAGAAACAGTTGCCATCTTAATGTTGTGTGTTAAAACTGCCTACTCCTGGAAAAGTTACTTCTCTGGCACAATTTCCTCATGCATCATGCTTTTATCACGTGTAATGGACCACCCAAAAACACCAATTAGTTGGAAAGATGGCTTATCTCTTGCTTTTGTCTCCAAATTCTCAACTACTAACAACCCTTTCTTCCACTAATGCCACTTGTCTTTGTTAAAGTCTTCTAGAAATATTGCAATATCATCAAAGAATTATCCTATAGGATGCCTCCTAATCTTGAACAAAGCTTTGCTAATTTGATGGAACTTTTGTTAGAATGCCATTCTCGACAAAGGGTTAAATTTTTGTGTCAACACAACCTCATCAAGAAGCCATGGGTGTTTGGTGCCAATCGGAACCACCAAGTACCTACCAATCAATGACAGTAACTATATCCACAGCCATCCTCTAGCTCCTTGTAACTCTCTTCTTTATAGATTCTAATGAAAGGTCAGAATTTGCAATCAAAAAGGAAACTATAAATGCAATTAATATATTTTAAAACCATAGTATTAGAAAACAATCCCTAAATTTTGCATTTTATTAGGTGTTCTTACCTTTTTATCGCTTCAAAGATGCAAGATCTTGCATGAGTTGTCACCGCCCACTAAATTTCTATGAAGTAGCACATCATCCTGCATCAGCGCCTTGTGTGCATTTAGGCCTATAAGATCACTCTCAAGACCACCAGCAGTACAATAGAATAAATTCTGGCGTTGTGTAACTGATAGCATTTGCCTTCGAAGTAAATGATATGTGGGATAATAGTTACTTTAATTGATCTAAAATACCGCTTTTTGTTATCTGTTATGCATGGTTGTCTAAATCTTTTTTTATTTAGATTCGAAGCAAATCTGCACAAATGCAAACAAGCATCCACAAATGATGTGCATGGTGCAAGTTGGAGAGAGTCATGTCGGTTGGTTAAGAATTTAAGGAGCAGCGTCAGTAGCTCCATTTAGACAAGTTTTCATTTCGCCAAGGTGGACTTTTGATGGCAAATAAGAAATACCGGCTTCCAATGGGCTCTTATCAATATCATAGGAGGAAGCACAGATTATTGTCACACAAAGAAGTGGCAATCATAATACCAAAGTCAGGAGAATGCACCTGTGCAAAGATCATGAAACTTCCGAGGACATTCGTTTTCTACAAAACAACTGAGAACTTGTGTGGGCAGTAGTGTTTCAAGAACTGTTTTGAAAATGGACACGAGAAAAGAGCACCTTCTATGTTTTACACTAGTTAACTACAGGAACAGGCCTTGGTTTTTGTTTGTCTCAGAAAAACACCCTATCGTATTGGCTAAAGCTGCAGATCTCCCCCACAATATAACAGTATCTGTAGAATTGTAGTTGACAAATTATCTCAATTTTGATTTATGAAAAAAGGTCATCAAGTAGTAAGTGAGTATCCGGTTCCTAGTTATTTTTATCCACCCATGACCCAAGTGAAGAAACAGTGGAAACAGCCCATAAAGTAAAAGATATTGCATTTTAGTGACACTCTTGATGAATACTCGAGCAAAACCTGAAATTCACAGAGTGGGATGTTGTCATATGGTTTTGCAATTCATCATGCAGGTGGCCAGGGCCAAGCTTTAATTTGTTCAGGATTTGTATGTCCGTAGACTTGCGAGTGTTGTTTTTGGCACGAGTTACAGCTCGTGATGTCAATTTGCCTGCTCACACTGCAGTCAATAGAGATACCTAGGTCCTAGACTTGCAATGCTGAAGAAGGGGCATGAACTGAAATACCAAATTTTGAAAAATTGCAATATTGAGGCAAGATGAAAAATTCAAACATGTAACAGTGGGGCAAGATGAGAAAATAAAAGTGGCAATCCTCTTAGATCACATTCTCATTCCCATCAAGGAAAACCTGGAAGTGACCAGTTGAAAGATGATTTTCTCCAATCATATATTCCATAGCCAACGCTTGAAGAGGGAAAGTCCTAAAATCTGAGATGGTGCATAACTCAAGAGTGGTGGATGTCCCATGCAAGCTCTTTTTGAGATTGTCTTGAAAAAATTACGGCGCAATACTAAAA
>BRYF01000023.1:348587-351087 GCA_030159135.1 Actinidia polygama | reverse complement strand
AATAAGGGGGACCACCTTTTAAGAAAGGTGGATTTGTTTGGATGTATTTTGGAGAAAGGAGATTTAGAAGTTGGATGTGACGGAATAAGATATAAAAAGACAAAATTATCCCCCCACTTCATTAATTAGTTGTTAATATGAAATGTAATTTTATTTAATTAGGTAATATATATATTAATTATTATTTAGAATTTTAAAATAAAATATTCACTTTAAATATTAATATATAATTTAGAAATATATAATTCAAAATTAATTATGTAGTAATTTTATTTTCGCACTCGATTTCTATTTACCTAATTTTGAGCTAATTTAGTTGCTTTATTTTGTGTTTTTTTTATTTTTAGTAAAATAAATCCTTGCAAATTAATTGAAAAAATGTGTACTCGATAAATAAGTCTAATTTTTTGTTTTTCGTGCACTTTTAACAAAAAAAATGTGTACTCGATACAAACGTACTCTTAGCATAGTGATTTTTTGTGGAATGGACTTAATGTGTGATTTTGTGTTAAGATGGGATTCATTTGCAATTGGGGAAGAGGGATCAGAGGAGATGGATACAGCAGTGGCTTACAGAATTGGATTGAAGACTTGGGGCAACTGGATTGACTCAAGTTTCAACGCTTCAGCCCAACAATTAGAACAATTTGAAATGTTATTGGGGTTCATGTATTAAACCAAATGTTGAAAGGAGGTCTGTGTAATTTATCTACGGTCTTCTTCCCCAATTTGATTATTCAGTCTTTTTCCACAAACCACAAATCGGATAATCAAAAAATACCAAATAAAAAACCCAAATCAACAACTCAAATCAGCAAGTCGTCTTCCTACCACCATCAAATTTAATCCACCGAGAAAGTCCACATCATCGGCGTCGACGGCAAAGAATGTGTAATATCCTAACTATTTATTATAGTTTTTAATAATTTTTTTATACATTTACGATCTCCATATTTTTCTAAGTATACAATAATTTTTGAGTATTTAAAAAAAAAACGGACAGATTTTAAGACAATACGCAAAAAAATACTATTATTTGCTGAATTCTTTATTGGACTTTCGAGCTGTTCTTAATTGTTCTCTTTTACATAGAAGTGGAACACAGTCTTGTCTTAGCCACCACATTAATCTTACTATTTTTGTTACACATGGCCAATGTAGGACCCATCTAAGGATATAAAAATAATAATAAGGTGGTCAAGTGTAATTTGTCCAAGATCTTCGAGGCTATTCTTAAGGACTTGTATTTCTTGGGCTTGTATCTTATATAGCAAAGGAGAAAAAGACGGTGGAGATGAAATATGAGAGAAAGAGAAATGACAGAAATTCACCAACCCGCATGCACCAAAGCCACCTGGTATCCATGTGTTTGACACGGCATATGGTGTATAAAAGTTATCTTTATGATTATAATATATATATATAGAGAGAGAGAGGTTGATAGTTAGAAGAAGAAGAAGAGAAATAAAAATATGGGAGAGAGAGATTAGCCGAGAGAGAAACATAGTCTCTCATTTCGGCCAAACACAACTTGCACGCACACCACACACCTCTGATATATTTGAGAGAGCAGAATCAACGGTGAGACGATGCCCGATCAAGACGAAAATACATTACGTTGATTATGGTTGATTGAGTAGCATATTAGTGGCTCCGATTCTGAATTGAGATAAGAAGGAGGTATACAATATGCTTTCTAAAATTCCGGAGTTATTTATTAAATTATCTGATTTTATACTCTTTTGAGCATGTGTGTTATCTATTGAAATTCGTGACATTTTATTGGAATCATGATGTGTATGATTAAAATGCCATGGTATTGAATGGTACGGATTGGGTGACCCTACAAATAATCCTGACACCGGATAAAGCCAGAAAGGCTGGGTGAGGTGGGCGAGGCCAAACACCAGTCACGTACTAAGAAAGACTGCGTATGAGATATTTGATGAATTATTGATTCGTTGAGCGTATTCCAGTTGTATTGTATGCTTTCCTACTTAAGTTATTTTTCAGGCATACGTGGGAGTTTGGGAAGTGCGGATGAGTCGAGAAAGAAAGACTTGAAGTCTTAGAATGTAGATTATTTTGTAATATATATTTTTTTAGATGTTGTATAAATAAATATTTGGAGACTGTTGAACATTTGAGGAAATTAATTAACTCCCCGGACGGGGTCGTCACAGAATGGGCCAAAACTATGGAGTTCTCACGGCGGAGACTAGGCCAAAAGGGAACCGAGGGCACAATGGTCATTCCACCACCACGCGGAGGACCGCGTGACCACGGACGAGGGTACTCTTGTCCGTCCCATCTCCCACTGTGGCTGAATTTGGAGGCCAATGGGAGAAGAAACCAAAGAGAGAAAAATGATATCCCAACCCGGGAGATGGAGAGAAGAGGGAAAAGAAATTCGGGAGATGGCCAAATTCGGGACCATCTCCGGACGCCACAGTAGTTTTATATTCCTGAATTAATATTAAAAAAATGTAGGCAATTCAAA
>BRYF01000023.1:328587-331087 GCA_030159135.1 Actinidia polygama | reverse complement strand
AATGGAGTGCATTTGATAAAAAAAAGAGTGCAAAAATCATTTCCCTTAATTAATCCTAATTTTGATAACTTGTGCAAAAAAAATTCAAATCTCTATTAGTGATATGTTTTATTCCCACTTCACTCCTATTAAAATATAAATTACATTTTTATTCCAACTTCACTTCTCATTTAGATTCCTTCACCATAAATATGGTTCGAGCGATCTTTTAATTTTAAACTAAAATACCCATCACAATGTTCGATATAAAAAATGTCACTACTTTATTATTTTGGACAATTATATGATTTTTTATTTATAAATCCTTTTTGTTAAGGTCAGTACCCTTTTTCAACCTTTTAAAACATCGGCTCACATGTCGAGGTCAACAACTCATTTTGCTCTAAATTTGCATTTTTCTTTCTAAATTAATCACGAAAGAAAAGATATGCGCCTCATTTCACTCGAAATGGCTCTTTTATCTCTAAGTTTGCATTTTGCCTTCTAAATCATAAAATTGAAGTCGTGTGCATTATTGTTGTAAGAAAATGAAGACTGGGCCTAGCCCACTAATCAACAATAAAATGAAGACTGGGCCTAGCCCACTAATGTATCTTTTGACTCCATATCGTAATCTATATTATTCCATGTTGTAACTTTTGGTTGCTTAATGTAAATACAGGAAAAAGACCAAAAAAAAAGGTAATGATGTGGAAAGTCAGAGAAAGGAGGAATGATAGAGAGAAGAGTTTCCAAAGTGTTATAGTAAAAGACTAAAGAGACAGCCACTACTGACCGAGCAGAGGAATGATTAAGGGCGGAACCAAAATATAATTTTAGTGAGGTCAAATTCGTAAAGAAATTTTTTTGTAGAGTCAAAATTATATTTATAATAAATTTTAAGAGGTAAATTACTAATTTTTGTAAGATCACAATTGTATTTATAGTCAAAATTATAAAATTAAAATTGCATTTATTATAAATATTCGAGGACTAATAATATAATTTTTTTAGTGGAATCATTTGACCCCACTTACCTCTCTTTCCATACGCTCTTGCGAATGATAGGGCCAAGAGTTTCCAAAGTGTTGTAGTAAAGGGACAGCCACTACTCGACCAAGCAAACCACCTCAAAGAGTCAAAGTCATGTGGGAAGTTTTTGTATATAATAGGTTTGGTAAAACTTAAAAAAAATAATTTAGATTTTGCCGAAGGCTTTGTAAATTGTTGACTTTTTTTGTTGTTGTAGAAATTAAAATATTTGGTAGAATTGTAATATTAGAATTTAAGCAGTTGTGTAGTGTTTTGTTGCAAAAGTTATAAAATGCTTTTCGAAATGAAAATTGTCAGAGAGGGGGACTGTGCATGTTTGACACAACTTAAAATGAGCAACTTATATTTTTTTCTGTCTTAAAAGTTATGCGAAAGTGTTTGACATAGTTTTTGTGTTCGCTTATTGGCAAAAAACAACCTACAAAAGCTGAAAAATAGCTAATTTATTGAAACTCTATTTTAAATATTTTCAACTTCTGCTGTTAATTAAATAATTATAACATAAGTTCAATTATACAAGACACTCTAAGAAATATAGAGAGAGGGGCGAGTTATTTATAGTAGCATAGCTATAATTATTAAAAAATAGTACGAAATTTAAGTCTTTTAATCATTGAGCCCTCGATATAAAGTAGTAGAAGTTACAAAAGCATCCCAATCAATAAGTTGATAAAAGTAGTAAGTAAGCTCTTCACTTTAAAATAGCTTTTTCTTTAGCTAAACGCTTATCATATGTAAAACAATAAAATTTTGATTCTCATAAATAATTTATAGAAGTATGTTATGTAAAATTGATTTTAAAAATATAAACCATACAAATGTTATACTCGTATTTTTAATTTCTCTGTGAGAAATGGAATTGGTCCCATCGACCAACTGATCTTAATGGTATTCGTATCAGAAATGCCTCGACTTTTGGGTCCGAGTATGGCCTGGCAATGGTACATTTTAAACTGTACCAAAGAAATCAATTATTACTCCACTCAAAAGACAGTTAGCGAAAAGTTGCTGGGACTGTAGAGTTGTTCGCAGCGAGATCCGACGTCGGTTGTAGAGTTAATTGTGCGTGAGTTTGAGAGAGAGGGTCTCTAAATTATATTTGCCATTCATTTTTGTTAAACAAATGCAATCTAATCACGTGATCATTGACATCTGATCAAATCGAATATTTACATAAATAATATGCTCAAAAGGTGATAAAAAAATAAATGATTCGAATTATATCCGTGTGCTGTGAGTTAATCTATAGCAATCCCGTCCCTTGCGTGTAAATTCTCCTTTCAGGAAACTTTTTCCCACCATGTGATTATGTCCACACACTATGACTAATTATTCCTCATTATGTGGTGTCCTGTCTTGCTTAGTATTGTGGGGTAAGTGAACTTGAGAGATGAGAGGGAGAAAATCGAGGATAGACATCTGCGGTGGTTTTATGACGACGAAGGTAGTTGCAATCAATTAATCAGCA
>BRYF01000023.1:280392-285987 GCA_030159135.1 Actinidia polygama | reverse complement strand
CCCATGGAAATAAGAGGAGAGGAAAGCCACAAAGTAGTACTACGGAAACTCGTGATTGCCTGCCTCGCAGTTTGTATATTGAGCACTGTATCCTATATAACAGTCAGCGGAACTGAACTATGCCTACAATTTCTGGAGGGTAAAGAATAAAGAGAGAGAAGATGGAGCAAACGTAGGATCAACAAAAAGGGAGACACCTGAACTAAAAGGTGAAGGAGAGAAAGGATTGAACAGAAGAGTGCTAACCACAAGTCGATATTGAAATCGAACTCCTATGCCCGAAAATCAAGCTCTTTTTCGATCTTTTGAGAAGACCATGACCTATGAGACCCCTCGCGATTTCGGCTCATAAAGAGGCCGTGTTTTCCTCATTACGAGCTAGCGAGAGAAGACCTATTGCTAGAGTTGAGACCGATAAGCGTTAGCAGACGGGACGGGCATAGCATATTTCATTAAGAGACGGGAATCGTAGACAGAAAGGAAAGTGTTTGTTGACGGATTCCAGTTGAGAGATTCAAAATAAGCGGTCAGACCGATGGAAGGGCAAGCAAGAACGGATTGATTCAAGATTCCAGAAGAAAGAGCAGACCGAGAAGACTTATTGATACAAGCAGAGAGAACGATAGAGTACGATAGCTCGACCGATGACAGGGAAGGCAAATCTGCCTGGAAGAAAGATGTACTTTGACTTCTCTTATCAAGCTTGGCACGGGCTATCCGTAAGGGAATGGGCTAGAACCCTCCTCTACTCACAGCGAGCACGGATTAGTTCATCTTGACTTTGATTAGTCTTAGTTCATCTGTCCGCTGAAGGAACTGTTTGAGTGTTGAAAGCTGAAGGAAGCGAAGCAACCGAAGTAGGAAAGAGATTAGTCAAGTAGATTAAGAAAGATCAGAAGGATTGATTGGTATTGGATCATTCTCGAACTAGGTTTGGAGGGAGTGATGCACAACAGCTCAAGGGAGTTAGAGGGGCAAGGGCGGGTGGCCCCCGGCAGATCGTTGCTTCCTTCGGAAGAGAAATGGGAACTAGCCATTGAAGTTCTTAGAGCAGGTTTCTAAGGAGGTTTCTCCTCGTCAGTATTAGGTATCTCCTCGTCAGTATTAGGTATCTCCTCGTCAGTATCTGTATTAGGTATCTTCTTGTCTGTATTCGTTTTCTCGTCTAATGTAGGGTTCGTTACCTCTGTTGGTTCTTCTTCTTCTTTATCTAATAGCGTTCTGTCTTCAGTAAGACTAGTCTCTATCTCTGTAGTGGATTGAGTGTGCATCCTTTTATCTGTATTCATCTTAGCATCAAACTGTGATTTCATCTCTTTGTATCTCTCGGCAATCTCTCTTTCCTTCTGAGATAATTTCTCATTGAGAATGTCATTTTCAATCTGTAGTTGTATTACATTATTCCTTAGTGATTTGATTATTAGTTTTCCAATGTGATCTAGGCAAGACAAGTCTTTGATATCAATTGGATCAGTATCCACCCAGACATCTCTGTTATATACTGGTAACCTCTTGGTCCCCAGCTGAATCCTAAGCCTGACCAATGTTTCTTTCTTGATGATGTTAAGAGTGTGCCAATCAATCCGGAAGTTGGCTTCCACCGGTACAAGTTCTGTACGAGATGGGTCAGCGTACTGTAACTCAAACCATTCTGGATTTACCTGGTTTTTCGCTGGTCCCTTGAACTTGTGTACATTGGTGCCATCTATTGCGATGTAGAAATAGGATTTCGGTGCTAAAAAGTATCCTTTCATGACTCTGTCCTCTAGCTTAAACTTACCTAAGACAGAAGAAGAAATCTCTTCTTTAGGTAGTGGCTGACCAAGCACAACAGAGTCTGTGTCCGTGTAGTAGCAGTCCTCTCTTGAGATATAAGGGTACATATAGATCCTAGCAGAGGCAGTGATCGCAGCAGCTAGTTGGACTGCAGAGTTCTTCGGTGGGTTCCAATAATCTGAGCCTGTATCGGTATTGCTATGGTAGGAAACGATGTAGTTGTTCTCGCTAAGCTTATCACCGAATATCAACTCAGTATGCCTGATCAAATCTTTGTATCGATCTTCATCGCAGACATCGGTTATCGTGCTTTTAGGATTAATGCCAAATCTACCGTATAGCGAATTCATAAGGATCTTGTACACATAGGCCATAGCCTCATTACCTGATTTCCTTGCCTCTAACCTGCTCTCAAAGAGTGAGCTAACAAACTCCCTGAATGGGCTTTCCATCCCCTCAAAGAGGTAGCCTGAGATTGGGAGCACAGTGTAGCCTAGGCCTCTTGCATACTTTAACTCCTCGCTATAGTACACTCCAACAAATTCCCCGGTTGGAAAGATGAGAGTGTTATTCTTGTCTCGATAGGGTAGAAAGGGCTTCTTGATAGTCTTCGGACATACCACATATGCCTCAATAAAGCCAAAGATGCTATCTAAGTCCTTGCCATCCAGATTTCCATGCCAGACTGGCACACCACCAGGCATTGGAAATTCCTTCATTACAAAGGGATAGAGAGAGTTCACATCGTAGTAGTATAGGTCCTCGCCATATGGCTTGTATGTATCTGTATGACCACCGTAGTAGGCACGCCTTATAAAACTGTCTTCATTCTTGTTTGGGATGTGGATTGGCCAATTAGAAGGATCGTAGTATTTCATACGAAAGATGCTTAGAGCCAGTGAGGAAAGGGTTATCTTGCTTTCTATGTCCACCTTGTAGAGCTTCCAATATATCTCTTGAGCTTTTTGCATTACACCTCCAAGGAGAAGGATGTCCTGCTTCATATAGGCTAACAAGCTTTTTTTCATACTTGCCAGATTTGACTGTGTCACCTCATCATATTGGATAGAGCCTTTCGGGCCAAGACCAGGGCATAGATTCTTAGCTAGGGAACTCAGTTTTCCAGGGAGTAGATTCAAGGAGTCTCTGAAGCGGAATAACATCTTCTTACCTGAATAGACAGCTAACTCGTAAAGCCTATGGTTCCTCATCAGTGGTTTTAGCTTGTAGCTCTTGTGATGACATGCTAGGTGCTTAAGCAAGAGAATTCCATCGAATCTAGAGAAGTTGTGGAAGTAAATAGTGAAAGTGGATTTTTCTTGTCTAACAATCTTTGAGATCCTTAATACCAAGTCATAAAGTACCTTAGTACTCCTTTCTTCAAAGGAATCCAAGATTATAGAGTAGTCTTCACTGAAGTAGGTATCAATCATAATATCATAGATCTGTTCACCGGGACGAACCATCATGAGACCAGCAGCATAAGGCTTATGAACGTTATCGATCAGTATAGTCTCGGTATCGGCAACCATGAATGGTTTCAGCTCAGTGCGACATGGTTTGAGTGCTGTGATATGGGTTGGATGGCTACGCTTACGATTTCGGATCTCTCTTGCAGTTATTGGCTCGATCTCACTCAATCCGGCTTGAATGATTGAAGAAAGTGAGCTATTTCTCTCCTCTGAAGATAAGGCAGGCCTATCCATCTTTTTGCCGTCCATATAGACTCGGATCATGAGTCGAACTATATAATCACAGTCGTAGATTTCAGCATATTTAATAATAGTTCGATATATATGAGCATAGACCTCACTCATTGGAATTAACTTACAATCTTGATAAGTCAAGGGGATAGCAGGACCAAGCGTAAATGAGATCTCCTCTCCGTAAGATCGCTTCATGGTAAAGGATATTGTGAACTTACCGTAACCAGATAAGGGTGGGTAAGCAAACTGGATTAAGAGATCCATGGTTGCAAGACTGAGTAGGTCAGTCTCGTTAACAAGAGGGTATGGCTCGAAGAAGTGATGTGAAGCAATGATTAACCCAGGATGCGGATCTTGGTGTGTTGTTCGTTCAATCTTTTGATACAAGTGATTCAATAACAGTCCAGTAGTTGCGCTGTCTGTGGTGTATGCCATCATCTTATCTTAATAGTGAACGCAGTAATATGGATATCCCTCTTTTCTTCTTAGCTTAAACTGGAATTCATCCCACTTTTGCTCATGAGCTTGCCAACTAGGGGATTTAAAATCACCGCATACATTACGAGAATAGTCCTCGTAAGAGGTCAGTATTCCCGAGATCCTTTCGTCCCAAGTTGCCATCATCTTCTTGCTTATGTTCTTAGGTACATTAGCCTTTAAGTAATAATGAAGCGTCTCTTTTGAGATTACCTTTCTGGCAAAGTCACCCACAGTTGGTCCATCTGACTCCCCTTTTACAATAGGTTTAATAACATTCATATAGATGAACTCGTTGATGATTGAAAGTGGTGGGCCCATGTCACGAATGACCTTGCCATAAATCAATGGTATTAAATTGCTATATTCAACTGTACTTATAAAGTTGTCGTGTACTGTGTATATATGCGCACCAGAAGAAAGAAGCATAGTTTCTACTACACTCATTGCAATACAGGCATCCTTCTGATGGATGAAGTTAACGAATGTAGAGATTTCAGTCTTCCTACGATCTCTCTTAGAAGAAGAGACTCTGAGAGTTACCCGACGCTTCTTCTTATGAAGTCTATCATAAACCCATATATATATGGCTTCCATTATCATATAATCCTGTACCGTGGTAAAGTAAGGGACTCTATAGTAAACAGGAGTCTCCCTAGCTGACGCGATCCAGCCTATATGGCGGATCAACCGGATCAGGCATTCCATGCCCTGATATTTCTGCCTCCAGAACTTAAAGCAGAGAGAGGCAACATTGAAGCATTCCTTATGAGTGATGAAGTGAGAGAGATGGTCTTTTAGATCGCTGGCAGTGCTCATTAAAGTTTTTCCATAGATCATTGGCATAAAGATACCTTTGACTACCTTACGAGTGAGGTTATTGCAAACTATCGTTGATAGATTATTCTCCAGTTCTGCTTTCATGAACTCCTTGAGCTCTTCGAGGAAAAAAGAATAAACATCTTGGATTTGACCATCCGAAGATGGGAAGAGATTCGTTCTCTTAGCCATGGTTTCATCCAACAAAAAGTAACTCATGATCTGATATGCACTCGCTGAGGCATCTTGGGTAATAGGGATACTCATATGTTTGTTAGCGTGGAATGCAATTATATTGGCGAGGAACTGAAAGGGGCGTTTAGCATCCCGAGCGCACACGATAAGATTCTTACACACATTCATGATGTTGTTATCAAACCACTCTAATCCCTCCTCGACAGAGGCGAAAGACTTGTAATGGAAGGCTGCAGCTGCAGCTAAAGATCTCTTATTATTAGAATCCATATTGGAAATTGATGTGCAATCCGCAAAGATGATCAGGCTTCTTGCTAGATCACGCTCGTGGAAATGCAAGATACCACTGCGGTAGATTCGACCTCGGAAGTCGATAAAGGCCGGCAAATAAAAATGATAGCCATCGTAGGCTATTGCCAGCTTGATAATCAATTGCTCATAATGAGCACGCTGTATGTTCTTACATAAAGTATGTAACAAATCGTTAAAGCTACATAATTTGTTAATAACCTCATCCTTCATGTGAAACTCTCTAAGTAAGAAGGATACATCTTTTATATTAATAGAGGCTAGAAAACTTGGCATGAGATAACCATATTCAACTAATAACTCCTTATTCACT
>BRYF01000023.1:257892-262892 GCA_030159135.1 Actinidia polygama | reverse complement strand
CGGAACTACACTACTTCTATTCGGCCAGTTAGCAAACTACTTTATTTGATTTGAATTTGAAGCCTACTTTATATGTTCCAATTGGTACTTTGGCCAGGTCTCCTTCCTCTCTTGCTGCATCTCCTTCACCTCTAAACTCGGGAAAGATGTCTTTTCCTTTCCCTATGGTCAATCTGTTTCACACCTTAGCACAAGCGCTAAGCGATAATAAGACCTTCTATCCAGCAAGAAAACGGAGGAGCAAACAGATGATGCTACTTGAAGTACGCCTCATCCGCCCAACGTTGAAGTTGCCAATGCCCTTACGTAATAGGGCGCATCAATTGGCACGGTTCAAAGAGCGAGACCGAAACAAGCAAACTACCTAGCACGTCCTATTGCCGTAGCGAGCCGAGCTGCTTACTACGAAACACTCGCAAACGGCTTCAGTAGCTTATCCAGTAAGGCAACTAGCAGTTTTCATGAACATTCGATTGGGAAGTTGGGGTAGCGCGGAAACAACCTGACGCTCTAGGCACGTCAAGCGCTAACCTGATGAAGAGTCATGAAACAAGCAACAGCTTTCGCGCTAAGGTGCTCATCTACTGCACTCCGGCGCGTAGTGGGAGCGGACTAGCCATCAGACGAGATCACCACTTCTCTCAGTAATGGACTTCCTTGAATTCTTCCTTAGCCGATTCTGGGAAGAAAGTCCTACTTCTCCTCTTCTGCTTCAGCTGATGCTTCTGCGGATGTTTCTTCGGATGCTGATGCGGATGTGTCTGCTTTATCATACTTTGGAAGTGAAATTGAATTCCTTTGGGGCATTGCATCAATAAAGGGAAGGCTTATGGTCGTTAAGGGGGTGGGGAAGGAAAGTAAGCCCACCTCTAAAGTGACGTAGACCCGGTCCCTAACGAAACTCAACTTGAGCAATAAAGTTCCGTTCGTTCGGTATACCATTGATCCCTTTGGGAAGGTGAAAGTGGAATCATACCCCATCGAAGAATAGCCCTTCGTGACTCTCCCCGCTTAGTTAAAAGGGCCCTGGAATTAATTGAATTGGACAATTCCTAATAAGCGCTATAGCTCGAGCTAGAGCTTCTTCTCCTGTATGTGGTAGTATCTGCTGCTTGAGCTTAGGTATTCTTTCGCGCAATTGCGTGAAGCATCTCGCTATGCTACCTACACCTTCCTTTGGGCGAGGTCAGATCTAGAGAGGAAAGGACTCAAAGCTTCGCAAGGCAGGCAGCAACTGTCACCATTCCCGGGCGAAGGAAGGCTGGTGAATAGTGCTCTGAGGAGATCTGATTCTGGACAACTCCGATTCGACTTCTTCATGAGCTAGCCCGGTGCCATAAACCAGCTGTTGTCAGGATGGCCAGTGGGAGGAGAATGTAGTAAATGAATGTTCCAAAGCCCTTAGATAAGCTTGATGCTGAAAAGCAATAGCCAAATCAATCCACCGGGGAATGAATCTTTTTAATGGGCATCCGTAGCAGATCAAGCAGACGAAGAAAGCCTTTCTTCTAGGCTAGGGGAGGGGAAGAAGTTCCAAAAGGCTCTGAGTCCTTATATATAGGGGCTATTATACTCGGTTCCAATGGCTTTTCCTAAAGAGCATTTTCTGGAGCGAAACTTCAATCTTGGAGGAAGGGTAGTTTGACACCCGTTGCATAAAAGCGGATGGGGCAACCGTCAACATAAAGCTAGATAAGCAAAGGGAGAGGGAAGGGCACATTGCAACAACTTAAGCTAGTCACGCTAATCGACCTCAGGGTTAATCAGCGAGAACACCTTAACCCAGGCAATCACATCTATTAGCGTACAAGAATCACTGAACGCACTTATCGCAGCTTGGCTAAAGGTGAGCTAAAGCCCAGGCCTCCACTGCGCGCTTAGCTTAAAGCAGCAGATTGCCAATTCCCCTCTTGAAAGCATTGGCAGGGAATAGCTTCACACCAAGCGCGAGAGTGCACGAGAAGGCAGTGATACGCACTAGCGCAAGTAAAAAGATCGGTGGAAACTACCTGTGCGCCAAGGAGAGGGAACTACGCTCCCAAGAAAGAGCAAAACCTCGCCAAGGCATGCTACAACCTAAACTGCGACGATGGCTCCAAACCGGAAGTACTACGAAGCAAGCGAAAGCGCCCTACGCTAAGCACAGCACGCAAAGCCAAGGGAAACACCGAATGAAAAGAGCTTATTCGATTCCGCATGACCCTATCAAGGGCATTGGTTTTTCCTTCATTTTTTTGTTTTGTTTCACTACTAATAGCTGTTCGCCTAAAAGAGGAAGTCTCCCTTAAGCAGCATAGAAAAGAGCGTACGTAGCCAGCGCGGATAGATCAATCATCACTGTAGGCGTTCTTTCATTGATCATCATAGGCCCCAGTTAACTACTCTTCGCCGAGTATCAATGTCCTTCAATTGATGATAAGCCCCTCCATCTTTTACAACAACCGATATATTCTCTTCCAGACCCATCACCCAGCTATCTATAAATGGATGATCTTTGTTGTGATCCCATCGATGGGAGCAGTCTCGCTTTTTTAGAGTTAAGTGGTGCACTGCAATTCGTGGGTCAAGCCCAGGGTTAAGATATTTTGATTTTGCATCAAGAACTCTTTCTATTATTCCCTTTCATCTTCAGATAGGTTAGCACTGATGAAGGCCTTGGTTCTTCACTTGTGCCAAGATTTCTTTCCGTCGACCTGACCACCGTCTTCTAGTTTCGGGGGAGCAGACTGATGGAAAATCATTAGTAAGCTAATCGGCTGTCGGCTTCTATTCTCGATCACTTCCTTCCCCACTGCCAATAATCAATGCGCATTAAAAGCGCTTCGAATGCCCTTCTCGAGTGAGAGTTCAGCAGCTTACGAGCCAACCTTTCCCGATCTCTCAGATCCTGAATCTCCATCTTCAGTACCCGCATCATCTCCCTGCCCTCGAACCCTTGCCCAGATCAGAAATGGGAGCTTCGGTTCAGTCACATCGGTCTTTCGATGCTATCGTCCTTGGTCTCCTAACTGAAATCTCGGACAACGGTTCGTTCGACGGCTAAGTCTCTCGGTGCGTTCCTGTAATGTATGTCCCTCAGCCTAGCAGATCCTTTTGAATGTCCATCAAAGGTGATCCGGGAAGACGATTTCCGACATTCACCATCAAAAGGAGGGGCATACTTCTGTCCATGCCTGTTTCAAGTTCCTTATCACCCATATGCCTATTTTTCAAGAAGAAGGGCTTAGCCTTTAGAGCGAGGATTGGGCGAACTTAAATCAGAATACCTTTCGCTTCTTCTGTCAGCTAATTCAACAATGTCAGCTATTGCCCTTGGGCTTGGTTCCGTTCAACCATCAAGAAAGAAGCAAGCCTTTTACTGGGTTTCCCTCTTTCTGGTTAAAATCAAATGCCAACGTGCTTAAAACATGAAGAAGTGGGATGGGATCTAGCCTTTGGGCTTAGTTCAGAGTTATGCCTTCTTCCTTAATCAGGAAAAGCCTTTCCGCTTGGAGCCGGGTATGAATCAAATAAATAAAAAAGTGAATCCGGATCCTTCGCCACCTTCTCTCCTTGGTTCTGAGATTGTAAGGATTTATGCCCTCTTTCTCTTCCAATTAAACCGGCATACTGCACTAAGGGGCTTCGATTTTGCTGAAAGAAGGACTTCGTTGACAAATCTATTGGTTACATCTCGCGTACTTGCCCATATTACTTATATGGGGTGACCTACTTCTACTTACGCTGATTCAAAAGCAGCTCCCATTCCTCAAAGCAAAGCCCGGCAGCGGAGTCAACCCCTCCTTCGGTCGGTTCATGAGAAGGTAGAGTAGAATGAGCACTCTTAGCTTTAGATGGCATGAATAAGCTCTTTTCAAATGGTAGTATAGAATTCGTCAGACTGACGAATTCGATTGATTGATTGCCTTTCTAACTGAAGCTTGAAAGCGGATTCTGTCCTGACTAATGAGATCTTGAGCTTTTCTTGACTTCCCCTTCTCCTTCAACGGCTAACTAAAAGCTATCCCCGGTGGTCCACATGTCCCGCTTTCGCACAACTATGAGACCAACCAGGTGGGGACGTCATATCACAGAGCTTAGGATCTCCCTTCACGAACAAAGCAAACGTGGAATGGCCACCTCCATCAGTCACGAAGTTACTTCAAGCCTGGTGACCTATTGGGCAGACTCTACTTGTTATCTTCGGTTCCAATGGATCACTGAAGACTGAAGCTTTCAACACTTGCTCACTTCCTCCTATTCAACTACTTTCATTCCTTCTGCCGATCACTCCATTTTCACGCGGTGAGGACTTACGACTTTGATTAGAACTTGACTTGACTAGAGCTCCCCCCTTCATCTTGACTTGACTGTCTTTTCCTTCCCTCAGGCACAGGAACAGGCACAGGAACTACCTCCAGACTGCTTTCAACACTTGCTCAAACCTGCTCCAGCTAGACTTTTGAGTTGAGCCCAAAGCAAAAGATGGAATTCCTTTAGCGGACCAATTCTCGAGAGTTTACCGCTGTTCCATATAGATTACTCTTTTTCTTTAAGGTCTTGATTTGACAGGAGGTTGACTGGGCTACTATTGTTGATTCCCTCCGGTAAGAACAATGAACACGGATCTACCAGCATTTGCAAGACAAGAAGTTCAAATCTCAGTTAATGGTCCTCACAACGAATCAGTTGTCCCCTCAACGCTTAAGGAGAGATTTTTGTGGAAAATAAAGGTGTATGTCATGGGCCCTATTCTCTATTTGCCAGGCGAAGGTCAGTCTCTTTCATTTTTATATTGAACAGGGATTTGACCGACTCGCACACGGGCAGCGCTCCCGAAGCGAGAAAGGGGATTGGCTCACCGGCAGCGGGCGCTGCGTCAACAACAAGGCCCTTGGGCGACATTCCAGGTCTCTCGAATGCCTATTCAGAGGGATACGGGACAGAGCAACTCGAAGTGAAGTAAAGTGTTCTAGTTACACCAGTTGGATTATGAAAGTCAAAAACACTGATTCCAGTAA
>BRYF01000023.1:215392-217892 GCA_030159135.1 Actinidia polygama | reverse complement strand
TTTGCTCATGATAATCACTGTATAATCTCCTTTGATTCTCAATCGTTTGTGATTCAGGACAAATTAACCAAACGAGTTATCTATCGGGGCTCCAGTAATGGCGGTCTCTATCCAATCCCTCCACTCCGTTCTGTCACTCCATCATCAGTGTCCTCTCCTAGGGTCTTCTCCAGTGTCAAAGTTCCAGTGTCTCTTTCTACAATATCCTTTGTGGCTCCTGTTGCTGCGGAGCCCCCGTGCTCTTGGTTCTACCCTTCCGGGTAACGGGCCCTTTCATATTCCCGGGTTCTGATTGTCGTTGTTAGTGGCTCGAGTTATCTCACCAGCTAAGTTCATTTTTCCTTCCTCCTGTAGGTAAGGGTTTTGCAAGGTCCAACAGGCATTAGTAGCATGCATGCCCGTTGTACCTGTGGAATCAACTGTATGCGTTTGGGTGATTTCGTGGGTTTGGTTGCAGGAGGATCTTTGTAGGCAGGTAGCTTGATTGCTCCTGGAGTAATGTTTCGAGGATCCGGGTCGAATCGGGCCATTTTTCGGGATGAGCGAACTGACTGTCTTTTTGACTTGCAGTGCTAATTATGTTTATCTGCCTCCTGTCCTTTTTGGGCCTTTCATTAGGGGGCGCCGGCAGGGCTGGCTTGGTATTTCCTAACGGGTATGGTTTATTGTCAAAATATGCCGTCTGATATCGCCCCTTCGATGGCTATTCCCCTTTCGATTAAGTCCTTTAAAAGAAAATGGAGTTCCGGCGGTGATAATGTGAGCCCGTAAGGAGTTTTTAGGCAGGCTTAGGGATATCATGTGGACTGCCTGCCGCGCCGCTCTGGAAGGGTGAAAGGGAGACGAAAGCTTCTGCTTCCCTAAATCTATTGATTCAATTAGCGAACTTTTCTCCTTGCAAGCTGGAGGGATTGACTCAAAGATAGGAGTGAGCGGGATTGCCTGTCAGTCGTCGTCTGCTTGACCTGGTCCCCCCTCATTGGGACCTAACAAAATTCTGCCAATTCCTTCCAGCCTTACTCAAATAGGGGGTGAGGCTCGGGTCATGCGACGGATGCAAGCTGGACTTTGAAGCAAAAAATCCAATCTTTCATAGAAGAAGGAAAAATCAACGTGGCGGATGAACAGGAAGCTCCTAAGAACCCCAACGAGAAAATGGGAGTTTTTAAGAACTCGCTCCCTAGTCACGCTCCGGTCTCAACATGCTGGGCCGAGGAAGTGTCCGATTTCCAACATCCCCCTACCATCACTACAATTAATGTTATTAATGCTCTCTGGCTTTGTGAGGAAGATCCCTCCCACTGGATTGGATCATCATGACCCCTAAGTTCCGGCTTCCAAAGGCGATCCTAAGGGAAGAAGAATTTTGAAAAGGGATAAGGCTGCAAGAAGAACAACGAGAGGAAGCGTAACCGAAAAAAAAAAGAGGAAATGCCGCTCAAAGGAGAAATGCTGCCGGAAGAAGAGGAAATAAGACTCGACTTTCTGGAAATGTTTCAAGAGGGAGTTCCATGGGAAGAGGATAATGAAGAAAAAGAGAAAGAAAAGAAGAAGATTGAATGGATTATCCAGAACCCGCTTCCGCCGCCGTCGCACGAACCATTTATGATAGCCGCGTCTGGGTGGATTGTGGTGCTACCATTCGTTATGGATACCTTTCGGCTTCAGTAAAAACTCTTCCCCCTTTGTTTTTATAGATATTGAGTTTGTACGGTAACTCAAGAGTATAGAATTTACTTTGTTGGTTGAGTGGAGTTACGGTAGTTCAATCTATAAAGGAAGGACAATCGGTCGCACTTGGCGCAGAACCACCTAACGGTGGCTCTTTACTCCCTCTTAACTTGCTTCTTCTTTTTCTTTCACCCTTCATCCCCTTTTATATCAATAGGGGGCTACGAGCAAGGCAGCTCTGCTCCGGAAAGAAAAGAAGCCAGCAGGTCCTTTTCCGCTTGACCGCTAACTCATGAGCAAAGCCGTCTTTTGCCGCCCCTCATGCAGCATATG
Organism: Actinidia polygama; assembly: GCA_030159135.1. Classification (NCBI taxonomy): domain Eukaryota; kingdom Viridiplantae; phylum Streptophyta; class Magnoliopsida; order Ericales; family Actinidiaceae; genus Actinidia; species Actinidia polygama. Next base: position 215,888 of record BRYF01000023.1, on the reverse strand, counting down.
AGCGGATCTTCACTAAAAGACGGCTCTATTGGCGGATGGATAACGCCCCTCACTCTGCCATGAGAACAAAGAAAGCCGCACTATCTCCTTGCAGCTTTGCCTGCCGCCCTTCGGTGGTATAGTAGGATGGATAGCAAAGCCGCCTTCGGTCCTTCGCTTAGTAAGCCCCTCTTCGAGCCTCTACTGAATTCCGCTCGCCCCGGTCCTTAGTAGCGTTGACAAAGGTTTGGAACCCTGTTCTTGCTAGAGAGCTTACCGCCCCGCCCTTTATAGTCGCGACTGTTGTCATGGAAAAAGAGTTTGTTTTCTGTCAAAGAAGCATGCTTAACACAGCCTATAGCGTAAAGGTCGCCGCGTCTAAACTAAATTAAGGGTAAGGGCCCGTACTCTCTCTTCTGTAGATACGCTATCCCTTCCGGCTATGGTATGGGGGAAGGGAAGTGAGATCTACCGATTGATTTGATATTAGATGAGCGGCCGTACTATGATCGTTCGG
>BRYF01000023.1:185392-192892 GCA_030159135.1 Actinidia polygama | reverse complement strand
GAAACCCCAGGGGTTAATTCTTGCTGCACACTTGATTTCGAATATCTATCTTTTAATCGGGATCGGGAAAGTCAGGCTGGCCGTCTTCTAAAACTGAGAAAGCAGTATTTCAGTAGTCTTTCTCCTCGTACTATCGCACAACGTTCCATTTAGTCATAGCCTTTCTCTATCTTTATGGTCGGGGAAGTTGCTTTACGTTTGATTTGACTGTCGACAATAGGGAATTTACTTTGCTTTTAGATTCACAATACCCGTTTCTTTGCACTTCGTTACCCTACCCCGGACACTGAACCTCTTCTTGTTCCTAGCCTTCTCTTACGAGTCCGGGAAGATATAGATTGATTGATTCTCTAAGAACCAAAAGAGGAAGCGAAAGCAAGCCCTCTCTATGTGGCTGTCAACGAGAAGTAGCTCGTATCTCCAGAGGCAGCGCTAAGTGGAGGGAAAGCTGGGGAAAAGCATAGAGCGTCCGATTGATGTCGCTGTTAGGAAAAAGAAAAAGATAGATGATCCGAGCAGTCAAACAACCAGGCGATCGGAAAATACCCATAAAAACTATCATGTTGGACGCAGTACTCATACTGGAAATTTGAAAGAATCCAGCGGAGACAGGTCCCAGACCATAAGGATAGACAAAGCTCCCGAACAATCTCATAACCGAATGAAACCTTAAGAAAAAGAAGTGAACAACAACGTGCACAATGCGTTGATGCCAACAAATCTTCTATCTGGAGCTTAACGTTAACGTGTATATGCCTATAAATATGGCTCATCAGGAACCAAACATCTGGGAGCCAATCATTGTCCAAGAAGAAGAAGAAGAGACCAACCCTCTGGGGATCAGTCATTCGGGAATCAATCCCAGCTGAGCCCATTATTAATACGATTAATGAACTCAAAAAAGAAATAATAATCAACCATCTGGAATCAATTCTCTATCTTAAGTCAGTTATTGGGGATTGATCATCTACCTTTAGTTGATCATTCGGGCGGGAAGGATACCGGGCTAGGCAGTCAAAATTAGTATAAGTATCTATAGGCGGGTAGGATATAATGAATATAGACCCAGGAGATAGGATACTTGTAAGACGGGCCTGTCGGCCCTGATTATTTCCAGCGGTAATTATAGATGATTCCTTCTTGATTCCTTAAATAACCACTATACTATAAGTCCCTATCTGTATCCATCCCTTTCGTGATTGGCTGTATTGGTTCCACCACCCGTCGAATGAGAAGAAGCAAGCGCCACCTGTGAAATAAGTATTAATGAGCCGAGCTACTAACCGAGCATCCCTGATTACCTCGACTGCACCATCCTATCTTCAGTAGTCCAGAAGAGGGCCCGGATTACCACTGCACCATCATTCGTCCAGAATGGAAATTCTAGCTAGCGGCGTACCATCAAAAAGCGTTTTCTCTCTCTCTGGTTCGGGCGCATACCACCGGGGATCACCACCCAGCTGGGGATAGCACCACCTAGCATTGCATTACCGATTACTGATTAAAGGGTAGGGCGGGGAGGAAATTGGTAAAATACTTGCTCGAGACCGAAATCGACCACCGGTAGAGGGACCTGCCTTCCTTTAGGTCGAGCCCAGAACCTTCGGACCGTTCTCTATCCCCCTATCGATCGGTATCGCGAGTCCTCTCCTGACGGCCCTCGATTTTAAAATGACCCAAGCGAGAAATCTATCTATATCTATACTCATCTCTTACATGCAGGCTCTATTACGTTATATAACCGTTAAGTCATGCATCTTATTGATGTAATATAGCCTTTAAGTAAGAGTGAGACCAATGCAATGAGATACCGAACGAGTGTAAACGAAGGAAGACCAACAAAGGATGGCGGATCTTAAAGATTAAGTCACTCATCAACCCACTAAGGCCGCGAATGATTCCACTAATCAGGACCCACTCATTCCATATTGATTGGCAATTCATTATTGTGGTCATTATAAGGAGACAGGGCCGTTCTTAAGGATAGTCGCACTGGGCCTTATTGGTTGGTTGGATCAAGGAATTCTTCGGCATTGGCAAGGATTCTGTCTGAAGGAAGGCATACCATAATTGGCCATCCTTGAAGTACTCGTAACCGACGACGACTTCTTTAGTATAACCGTTTAAGGAACACCTCATCACGAAGCCGTTCCTTATAATTATCCCTGGCCGGTCCGTGGTGATCAGCTCCATGATGTCATCCTGAACTTGATCTTGATCCTGCTGCTTATTCGACCTTGGGTATTAGGGCTACTAGAGAAGGGAGCTGGGGTCAACTCGATCCGATCAACGAAGTAATGGGATATATATATAAATATATATATATTTATTCGATTGGATTGTTTCTCTTGTCCCTCTCTTGCTCACGGATCTGGATCGGTCAACTGAACCTCCCGATCCATCGAAATAGTAGGATCCGGAATTGCCAGATTGCGTCTTTCTCTTTGTCGCAGAAGGCGCGCGAGCTGAGAACCTGTAAAAGAACACTTGCATAAAAAGCGATTATTCATATCTATTTTCCCCTGATTTTTTAGTGGAGGCGAGACTTATGATGGCAGGGTAGTATAGGAAAGGTAGTAGAGCCCAGGCCCAGCAAGAGCTCACAGCTCACATGGACACTACCCAAACCCAATGAGCTTCCTTATTCTCGTCGATCGCCCCTACCTTACCTCCTCCTATTGAAGCGTGATGGGTATTGGGTCCGAGCTCGACAAATAGTTTAGGTAGTTTATACTAAAGAATAGGTTGTGGAGGGTAGATATAGGCCACTACTACGATATCTATAGGGAAACCACTCGCTTCGTCTGCATATGAAAGCCATCCACATGCAAATGGGATCTGGGTAATTATCTCGTAGGAAGGGAATGAATTAGGTTAGGAAGGTTCTTCCCAGCTAGTGGAGGCTGGGGGAGCGACATAAAGAATTTCCCTTGTTAGAATCTCATTTCCAAAAGATATGCATGCCAGAATCATTAGTAGTACAACCCCCCGACTGACTGATAATGAGGCTTTCCACAAGCGTCCGGTCCGTAAGAATTCCAATCACTCGCACAAACACCAGATTAGCTTTCATATAATTAATCCGCCGCCGCCAGAATAGGGGGGCCGGAACGATACCCCCTGCTTGATGATGTGCCGCGATCCATCACTCACTCAGGCAATTCAAGTGTTTCAGATTCACCACTTCTGTCTGATCATACCAAACCCTCCCTCGAAGTGGTGAGTTGAGGGAGAACATGAAATGCATGATGTTACCCAACACCACTATCAAGGTTGGTTCTTAGGCCGGGCCTATTCATTCTGCTTCTCACTGGGGCAATCAATAGCGTAATGACGGGATCTCCTCAATACCCGCCCGCCATTCAATGGCTTGTGAAATGCAGTCCCCCATCCATAACTTTAGGTAGGCAGCGGCTTGGCTTTGGCGTAACTGATGCCGCTATTAGGGGCGCTATTGATTATATACAGACAGGTACGGTGGAAATCGCGTATATAATAAATAAATCCTTCCTTTTAGGTGGGAAATTCAGTAATAAAAGATGGCGTTTGGGGTGGTCAATTTCTATCTATGAACCTGGCTATGTGAGAGGGGAAATTGAAGAATGAGAAGGTGGCATATGGGTATGGGTCTACAGCTACTGCGTCAATGGCTTAACCAATGGCTTAATCACCAGAAGCAACTGGGCCAGAATCCATTGCTGGTAGGTAAGCTGCTGTCTTTGCTAGTGGTGCTTCATCTTACTGCTAAACCAAATGCTGAACCAATAGAAGGATCAACAGAATGAACTGCTGCTCCTATCTTTGCTTCTCCTGCGACGGCCTGGAGAGGAAACGCCTAACCCAACTCAAGGCGGGAACTAGAAGACTAAAGGGTTCGTCTCGCTTAAGAATCTAAATACTACAGGCAGTAGGTCTTTTTCCGGGATGTGAAGCCGACCTAGTTACAGGCAGGAACTGGGAAGCTACTGGGTGAACCTCGCAATAAAGGCACCTATACTCTGCTTAATGCCGGGTGCTATTCCCCTTCTTAACTGCCCCAGAACTGCCCCATTCCCATAGCGGTATTAAGGTTCTCTCTCTCAAGCTATTCCCCTAAATCAATGTCTCTGAACTGCCCCAACTAATGGCATGAAATCAGGGGTGTGTCGCCGTATCAAACGCCAAACCACCACAACGTATAATAAGATTCCATTTCGAATCCTAGCTAATACGCCAACATAGACGGTCGTCTTGAGATAGGCTAGGAGGGTGTCTTTGCAAGAGGGTAGCGGTTCTCGCTTGCAACAAGTGGCGGTATACTTCGGAGTGAAGAAGGTTATACAACTGATGGGACCCAGTCGGGAGATCCACTATGAACCAACCGAGGTAGTCACCTGATCAGTGATGGTGAGAGGTGGTGATGCATGGCTGTTCCCCACAACTGGGAGGGGGACATAAGTATTAAGTCACACTGGGCTACCCGACCTGTCCTTCTCCTGCCTAAGAGGTTGTTTCCTTCCCTAGGTGGGGCTGATTCAACTTGGGGTAACATTGGTTGGTCAGTGATCTAAAGGCTGAGCTGATTCGACAAGCACCCACCTCCCTATCGGAGTAAGCCCTACTTCAGGTCTACCCACTACTTATCGGAGTAAGACTTCCCTTACCTTCCTTCAGATAGATCCACCTCCCTCTCGGAGTTGATACACTTAATAGATGACCTACCTGACCGTATCGTTAACTGCCCTTACTCTTGCCTTACCCCCCTCTCAGCTCTCTTTACCTGCCTAAATAGCGTGAGTCTTCTAAGCCTCCTTCTTTTCCAGCATCAAAGCTAACTAAAAAGCTTGAAAGAAGGAGCACTTCCCAATGAATGAATAAGCAAGAGGGCGCGAGACGGAACTGAAAGGCTGCCGGCATAGATAGCTCACTGGCGAGATGGCTTCTCCAGGCCTTGTCGGAAACTCGATGCAGTGAATCGCTGCGAAGAATCCATTTTAGGTGCTCCGATGCATTTCGGTGCGAAGTGTGCATTGAAAAGATATGCGCATTTTTCGTCTTCAGGGAAAGAGAGAGCACATAGCCGAGAACAAGACTGATCTTTTGTTGCACTGGTCACACTATAAAATTCTTTATTGGGAATGGAAACCGGCTCCCCCACTTATCCTCCCCACTCTCTCTCGCCCCCTGGAACGTGAAATTGGAATTCGTCATGTCGCCTGATATATGAAAAAGGAGGGGAGAAAATCTCTATTGACCCTAATCTCTGTATGTGTGTCTAAAGTCCGCTAAGTCGTGTTGCCTCGAAGGTAGGTATAAGATCCGCTAGTGATGTGAAAGGAAGGTATAACTGTCACTTTCTCGAGCCAAATATCTGAGCCTGCCTGATGGCTGAAGGGGGTTTGTCTACATTTAGCTTGGCTGAGCCCTACCACTCACTGGCCTTCCCGAACCGGATTCGACTGATAGCCCTGAACGCTCACACTTCCCTTCCGTTCCGTAAATGAAGTGAAGGTAGGACCAGTGCTTTCCTTCCTATGATCAGAAATCAAAGGTAATATTGATCGCACTGACTGAAATGGAACCTAATCCCTGTGTGTTTCAAGTCCGCTAGGCCGTGTTGATCGAAGGTAGGCCTAACGATAGTGTGCGAAATAACTAGAAATTAGAAGGTTATCCCTCAAAGTAGATTCTCAGGTTATCCCTACGCAGTGAAGTATGTAAGGTCTAAGTCCGATAAATTCATTGCCTGGAGGTTAGCTATAAGGGTCCGATAATCCCGAATTTTACGGATAGCTCCTGAGCTATGGATCTATCTCTAAGTTGGGAGGACGGTAGGTTCCCCGCCCGTTGGGCAACCATATCACAAAGTGTTTTCATTCATTCGTCAAAGCATCCATCCCGTCAAAGATACTATCTATCCTTGCCCCTCTAAACCTAGATCTCGCATATACATGAAGCGAAGGTCAAATGCATGGATGGAGCAGAGGTTAAAGAACCAAAAGCAGCTGTTGACCCTGTTGGTAATTAAGCCGTTGATCCTGTTTACTCAGCAACAGAAGTTGATGTTGTTCCAGGTGAATATACAGTTGGTGAAGCAATTGGTTAGTTAAGCCATTTATTCTGTTAAATAAGCACGAGTAGTTAAAGCCGTATGAGCAGTTGTGAAATATAAAGTTCTTTATCCAGCACCAGTAATAGCCTATCCAGTCCCATACCCAAGAGCAGTTCCACCCGGTCCAGCAACTACTCTTGCTTTTGACTCTGTTGACCAATAAGAAAGTAGCAAGCAGCACGAGAGTCAGTAGTTCCAGTTCCTGATCGATACCCACTAGCAGTAGTTGATCTACCTGAAACACCAGTACCAGAGGCGGAAGCAAAGTCAGTTGACTCCACACCCTACGTAGTAGCAGATTCCCGCTTAAGTTAGTTTACCAAGTAGTTGACTTCGTTGACTCGGAAGCTGTCGAATGATTTCTTTTTGGTCATTGGCATCGAATCGCGAAGGATGCATTGTCTATAGAGAAATATGTGTATTTATCACCAAGGTTACCTTCGAAGCGAGAATCGGGCCTATTGCAGGTCTCGTAAGCGTAGCTTATTCGTATTCATGGGTCAATGGTTCCAGGCTTGCCGTTAGGAGTGAAAGGCGTTTTATATGCCGGATCTCCCGGTTCATTTTTCTATGCTATAGCGCTGCGAGCAAGTGGTCCCCGAGTCTGGAGCCTCCTCATGCATGGGGAATGCTTAGTTCCCCTTTGCAGAAACGCCAGTAACTGAGAGCATGGTCAGAATTAGTCGCCATTGGGATATTCCTTGTTTGGTACCGATGGAGCGAGACTGACGTAACTTAGGCGAACCACGTACTCTGCAGAGACGAGCCCAAGGGAAACCTTCACCAAACTGTTACCGCCCGTGATTGCCCAGCAGCGATTTTTCGCCCATTTAACTAAGAATTTTCCCGTCTACCTGAGCTTGGGAAGCCACTGAGTGATTGGTATGGAATTAGGTATGGGATTTGAATCAAATTGCAAAGAGTGTATCGTCTAAGGTGCATCGTATGTAATGAAATGAGGCGATACCGAATCGAGAACGAATGATCGATTCATGATCACAGAAAAAGTGACTACCTGTCTAAACTCGTATAGAATCGGCGGATTCTTGCAGAAGCCGACAATCGACGAGAGTGACAATTGGAGCCATACTAATAGCGGAGCGGTAACCTTACACTGTAACAAAACGAGTAGCCATTTCGTTGGGCGCGCAAGTACGGGGCGCTAGGAGCAACAACAAGAAACTCACTCCGAAGGACAACCGAATGACGGCCTTCTTTCGCATGACACTTGACTCCCTGGGGTTAAGGGCATTTAGAGGTCTTCGAAGGAAGGGTAGGAAGACAGAGCAGCAGCCCATAGGGAACAAGGCTAGGGAAGTCACCTTAATAGGGCCCAAGTCGACCTCGATCCCAGACAAGAATGCCTAGAGAGGCCCAGACGAGCTGTGAGAAATCCCGAGCCTCCCCTC
>BRYF01000023.1:164667-167167 GCA_030159135.1 Actinidia polygama | reverse complement strand
ATAATTACATTATCCCTTCGACGACTGAGCCGGGGCTTGCCCCTTTCATTTCACATGGAATTGATCGCCTATTTAAAGTAATATTCCATATTACCCTCGCTGACAACGTACCTATCTTAGAAATTCCTCCTATATTTACTGGATCTTGGGTAACTTAGACTGAGATTGGAACTGGATTTGATCATTCGCTCCTCATTCTTAACGAGATGAGCTCATTCATTCCTTGCGCTTAGTTACCTTCATTCATTCCTCCACGGAGAGAGGCTCTATGAAAGAAGAGAATACGGAGCAACCTTCGCCTGAGACGGGGCTTCCTTAGAGTGGACAGAGACTGTGATCCTAGCTTTCTGACTGGGCAAGCAGCTCCTAGTAAAGAGAAAGAGATAGTTATGCCATTTTGACGATATTTCATGTACGCTTCGCTTACCTTTCACTCCTGAACCCACCTTCGTCTTCCTGGAGAGGAGTTTGTTTTATAACTATATTGGGTAGCCCGCTTTTCAATTGAATCAACATCAATAGGACCGTGCCCAGCATAAGATTCTTCTTCTGCGTCTAATCCCTTTTCTAATCTTTCAGTTTCTACCCCCATAACTGATACAGGTGAGCGGCGTACCTAGCCTGTCACACTACGGACCTCTCGTTCTTGCCTGGTGAACCCCAATCTTCATCTCCTCTTCCCCTTCTGTGAAATCCCCGTGGTGAACACTAGAAGAGTCAGCAATCGGGTCTTTCGTAGAAACCCCTGCCTGAATGAACACTGCTATCTCGCCTTCTGATCTTTCTTAAGATATTTTCCTAATTTCTTTCCTACTTCTGTCTATTCGCTTCTACCGGGAGGATTTCCCTGATTGGCTCTCTTGCCTGGAATGACTTCCCTCAGTCCCGTCCCTACTTCTTCTCATGCCACTAATTGATTTCCACTTCTGAACTCCACGTATTCAATCGATTCTGTTTCATGGCTCGCAGGTCGGAGAGAGTCCACTTCTTCCATTGATTGGGACTTGACTACTTCAGGTGGATCCGATCCTCTTCTATTGAGGGTGGATCCCTTTCTATTGATTGCAGCTCGTGAGCAAACTACCTATCTATATTACCATTCTAACCTGTCCTTGCTGAACCTATAACCCGTTCTAATATTCCATATTACCCTAGCTCACAGCTTATCCTTCTATGATACATTGGATTTATTGGATTCGAAGTTCGGTTCGACTGAGCGAGCTGTCTTTTCACTTGGGCTTCGAAGAAAGCTTATTAGAGATTCTCCTCTTCGGATGGGGTAACAGGCTCCTCAACAATATTACAGATTGCCTACTTTACGGGTTACGGGTGAGCTACGAGCAGGCTTGATACCACTCCTTCGGACCCTTCGGACTCCAGCGCTTAGAAGAATCCTTATTAAACTCTTATTACATAGATCCTTCCCTTGAGCAACAAGCTAATTCCCTGACTAAAGAAAGAACTGAGACTGAAAAATATTATACCAACGCTTACCTTTTTCTTTGTAAGTAAACTTCCATCTTCTAAAGGGAGAGTAAACTCACCTTAGCAGTTTGATTATCCATTTTATTCCCCTGATACTGAAGTTGCTACTGTACCTTTCTTTGAAGAATGCTTCGAACCCGGCCTAAACGCTTCCTGAGACTCAACCCTACTTCGTCTTCGCCCTCCTGCCTTTCCAGTAGTGGATTCAGCTCATATTAGAAATTCTTACTTCACGGGATATTCTTACTTCACGAGAGAGATACTCACTATTGAAGGGTATACCCACGGGAGAGATACCGAAACTAGAAGCTTTGTTGCACCGCGCTCATTGACTTTCTATCAGAGGGGTTGACGTTCAGTGCCGTAGGTCAGAAAAGGAATGAGAGATGAGAAGGTGGGTTGCGTATATAAGCCCCATTTGACGGTCTTTCTTTGGTCGAGTAGTCAACTACCTCTTTGCCCAAGGATTGCGAATATGCTTGACTGAGATTCCAAGCAAGCTACCTGGGCCTAAAAGACTGCTTCTTGAGCACATGAATATTCAATTGCTCCCGAGCCTTCGAGAAAGTAGAAAGCCCATCCTCTTTCAATGCCATCTGACCCATCTGTTCAACTTGCCTTACTAATTGCGTAAATAGGGCTGTCTTTCTCTTTCCTTTAGGTGGCCACTGAAGAGCCAACCAAGCTTCGAATTCTCCTTGCTGAGGGCATAACCTATTATATGGATCAAGCCTTTACTAAGGGGTCCCCCTGCCCACGAGCAGGAATTCCTATCTATGACTCTCAGTTGCAGTTTCTCTTTTGGAGGTAATAGAAACGAAGACGATGTGTGTCTTTTTTGTGTATCGTCTGCATCGTCTTCTCCTATAGTTTTAGAGCAAGCGAGGAAAGCAAAGGTAAGGCCCAAAAAGAATGAATGAGTTTTTCTCTTTTTCCTTGCGTTGTTTGTTCGTCGTTGTTCACTAAGCCGTTAACTAGTCCGGTAGTAGCTAGTAGCTCTCTTCTTGCCTAGCAG
>BRYF01000023.1:120386-122886 GCA_030159135.1 Actinidia polygama | reverse complement strand
TCTAATCGATGGAAAACAAAACCGTACTCGATAGCGCCCCTCTTTTAAGGGGGTCGGGAATGCATTTACTTTGCTTTCTTCTCACTGCCTAGTATATATTATATTATTCGTTTATCCAGAACCCTATCTTAACCCTTGCCTTTCTCTAGCCTAGCCCAATTCAAACCTTTGCCCTAACCCAACTCCGTAGGGATTCTAAAGATTAGAAAGACTATCGACCAAGCATAAGGATGATGCCCTGACTGACTCTATTTTTATTGCCCGTGACCACCCTAAGCGAGAGTAATGGATTTGCTTCCAAGGGAACATAGATCAGGATGGAATCATGAACAAAGAACTCTTTTTTGGGTTGGTCTATCGATCTCTCCTTAAGTGCGCAACTTACTTATTGTATTGATTTTCTCTTTCTCCGTGGATTACTATTTTTTGATTGATCCCTTGATTCATACAGATTAGTGGAAGTGGATGTTGGATTCTGATAAGCAATTTGAAGTATTTAATAATCCCTTTACTGAGCTACGGACCTCCTGAACGCCTGCCTACATCTGCCTTTGCTGCTGGTTTTAAGGTTGCTCCGCTTCCCTGAGCTATGGACTTGAGTTCGGGAACGGATAGATATGAAGTTGTTACTTGAACGGGTTAACTACCTACTTTTTTAGACTTCTTAGCTCCTGCGAGAAAGCGACTTCCCTACGGAGGAGACTGGGCGCCTTGGATTCCCTTTCCTTTTCGCATTTCATTAACCTACGGCACAGAACGGCACACTGAAGCGGAAATAAAGAAAAGACTTGGCTTCCCTACCCCTTTCTTCGTCTTCTGATTTCTACCTCGAGTACCTTCCCTTGGCTGCTCCTTGACTACCATAAAGATAAAGCATTGGGACGGATATAGGTGGGCGACTTACGTACTATGTTGAACTTGACTCACTTTTCTCAGATTCTTCTTCGGACCCTGCTTGAACCACTAGAACAGTTCCTGCAACGGCTAAATCTTAACTCGAAGTTAACCCTGTTGAGGTTCTTTCCATCTCCATTTTCACCGATCCTTAGGTATGGTTGACTTGACTGATTAGGCTCACGGGCCTTAGCTTAGATTGGACAAGTAAACTTCCCTTAATAAAGGACATAGGCTCACCGACCGAAACAACTTTGACTGAGAGTGAAGGGGAAACCCCTAAAAGATGAACAAAGCGAGCTGAGCTGCCCATGCTTTACCCATCTGACCCGCTCCCTACTTCTCTACTTCGCGGGACTAACCAAAGAGACGAGGAACTTGCACCGAAGAACAACAATACGGTCTACCGGACTGAGACCGACAGACTGCTATCAAGCGGGAGAGAAGGTTGCTCCAGATGAGAGTTGGTCGTGTATATTGCTTTCTCGCCTAACTACAGGTAAGATTCACTACCTCTTCTATCAATATAGCTAGTAGAAAGCCTATTCCTTTCCGAAACTGTACGGTACGATTACGATGGTGGATTACTTATTCCGATCTACATCTCCTCGTGCTCGCCTCTGCCTTGCCTGCGGATGATGCCTTTCACCACTTCTTCCTACTCATATTCAATATTCTTTTTTGGCTCTGACTTTCTTTTGAGCCGAGACTGTCTTTGTTGAGCTCTACGCCTTTGCCTTTGCCCACGAATTGCGCCTAGAACAGGGGATAAAAGAACATAATTACATTATCCCTTCGACGACTGAGCCGGGGCTTGCCCCTTTCATTTCACATGGAATTGATCGCCTATTTAAAGTAATATTCCATATTACCCTCGCTGACAACGTACCTATCTTAGAAATTCCTCCTATATTTACTGGATCTTGGGTAACTTAGACTGAGATTGGAACTGGATTTGATCATTCGCTCCTCATTCTTAACGAGATGAGCTCATTCATTCCTTGCGCTTAGTTACCTTCATTCATTCCTCCACGGAGAGAGGCTCTATGAAAGAAGAGAATACGGAGCAACCTTCGCCTGAGACGGGGCTTCCTTAGAGTGGACAGAGACTGTGATCCTAGCTTTCTGACTGGGCAAGCAGCTCCTAGTAAAGAGAAAGAGATAGTTATGCCATTTTGACGATATTTCATGTACGCTTCGCTTACCTTTCACTCCTGAACCCACCTTCGTCTTCCTGGAGAGGAGTTTGTTTTATAACTATATTGGGTAGCCCGCTTTTCAATTGAATCAACATCAATAGGACCGTGCCCAGCATAAGATTCTTCTTCTGCGTCTAATCCCTTTTCTAATCTTTCAGTTTCTACCCCCATAACTGATACAGGTGAGCGGCGTACCTAGCCTGTCACACTACGGACCTCTCGTTCTTGCCTGGTGAACCCCAATCTTCATCTCCTCTTCCCCTTCTGTGAAATCCCCGTGGTGAACACTAGAAGAGTCAGCAATCGGGTCTTTCGTAGAAACCCCTGCCTGAATGAACACTGCTATCTCGCCTTCTGATCTTTCTTAAGATATTTTCCTAATTTCTTTCCTACTTCTGTCTATTCGC
>BRYF01000023.1:100386-102886 GCA_030159135.1 Actinidia polygama | reverse complement strand
AGTAGATTCGTACTTGTAAAGCAGTACATTCTGATGCAGAATGCTATTCTTTGATTGCGGGTATAGATTATGGTTGAACTCTTGAAAGCAGGGAATTCTTACTTGAGTTGCCCTCGATCCTGGGTTCTTTACCGTAGTTGAACTTCTTGGTCTCAGTCCTTGGGTCTTTCTTTACACTTTTACAGACTGAGCCCTGCCATAACTGGCCTGATGGCCTAGGTTGAACCAACCCCTGCAGGAACAACCCCTCCTATCTATTCTCTTATTGCCATTGCCTTAGAAGCCAGCAGCTGCAAAAGAACTAGTACTTAACACTAAGGACGGTCTTTGTTTGTTACCTGAAGTAAACTACAGATTTGAATAGGCGGCCTTAGAAAGATCTTTCAGGGTTGGAGCAAAATATAGCTAGCGTTCGTCCTGAGCCAGGCTTAAACTCTTTCTCTTTTTTTATGGTGTCTAACCGCAGTAAGCAAGTAGAGCCGTGAAGGCAGCAGTTAGAGGCGAGGTCTTGTAAAACAAAGAGAATTCCTTTAACGGCTAGGGGCTGAGTCTCTTTTCCGTTCCAGTTTAAGTCCTTACCGTCTTGGCGATTGAACTTTCTATCTCGACTCACGACTACTTGAAAGTCAAGCTAACAAAAGAAAGTCTTTCTCACTATTCAGAACAGGTAGCCAGGTACGGGTATGCGAGTTTAGGGTAGGCGGTTCAGGTCATGGACTCGTGGTAGGCTAGTTTAGCGGATAAAATAATCTGCCCTTGCTTTTGGTTGCTTTGATCAGAGTCAAATCCTTCTATTAGCTCGCACTCTTTCATTACTAAGCAAGTCAAGCGGCTTTGGAGATACAGACATTCTATCTTTGTCTTTCGTTCCATCGGTTACTCCGTGGATGTAGATAAGATAGTTTTTCTTTATGTTCTTGGGCGGTTTAGGCTGAAGGGCTAGTGTAGCAGATAATCTTCCTATCTTTCGGGCTGAAAAGTCTTTCCGTTCTGTTCTTGGTCGCCGAAGAGAATATCCAACCTTCCAGTTCCTGTAAAGACGCTTGGGTATCGCAGAGAGAAAGTGAAAGTTCAGTCAAGTAAGGACAGTTCCGTAAGTGAAGGTTTAAGTCGGTAAAGGAGCAAGATACGGCTCAACCAAAAAGCCGTATCGCGCAGGAGCGCTCACATTTTTTGGCTTCCCTGTCACCAGGTCATGCACAAGACATCCAGAAGGATAAAACAAGACGAGAAATTTGTGAGCAAAGAGTTGCCCAATAGAAGTCAGTGTTGGGAAATGTTAGGAACATATAAAAAAGCAGAGTTGGAGTATAGAGGGACTCATTTTCATAGAAACGGTTCCAGAACGAGCCATTTTTATAGGATAATTATCCGCAGTGTATATGAATGGATTATCTTAATACTCTTCAGAGTAGGCCAAACTAACCCAGACGCATCACCTGTGATGTGATTGTATGCCCCCGAGTCCAGAATCCAGTTGGAACGGCTTTAGTGCCCATAGTGACTTTAGTCATACCAGCCTTCCTAGCTAGCCAACTAATAGGTCGAAAAATCCCCCTTTTAGCAAACATAGCACTAAGAGCACCTTAGCTAGTCCTACGGTCCGTTAAGGCGAATGGAATGATTGAACTTGGGACTTCTTACTTCCCTTCCGCCAACAAGGGACGACCTGCCTTTGAATTGAATAAGGAAACCGAGCCGGCCGGATCAAAGATTCGATTGGCCCAGCAGCCGACATAACAGCATTTGTATTCCAGGTTGGCAGAAAAGAATACCCATCATGCCCAGCTCTACTACTTTTCTAAGTAGGTAGTTGTATTTGCCGGACGGCCGGAATTGGACGACTACTCACTAGGTGGTATGATTGGCCGGGGGAGAGAAGAGAAGAAGCCCATCTAGCCTTTTCTTTCCTAATCTTCTGTCCGGAAGACGTTTTAATTGTGGGCATCATATGGATCAGTTGGGCGTTGAAAAAACCCCATCTTAAGGATCACTTTCAGGTTGGCGACTTAGTAATAGTGCCAATAGGTCCTTATGGCCCTTCATTTATACCGTAAGTATCCCAACGCTATCTTCTGAGATTTCCTTCTTATTAAAATGCCACTAATCTGTTGTTGTTCCTCTTACGGAGAACCAACCGGTAACGCACTAAAGTCAATGCACAATGACCATACTGAACACTTGACTATATTGAACTTAATCTGAATTAACAGATCAACCAATGGCGTACTGAAAGTCCTAACTTTTTGCATGTGAAACAGTGCTCACCTAGGTATACGATCTTGATTCAGAAGGTGGGTCCTACCCAGGAATGCGGAGAATGGAAACCCGAACTTTCAAAGGGCTCACATCACACATAAATATTGCAATTAGTGGAAGGTTTAGGCGTGATGCACTTAATCCGTTTTTTCCTGCCGTTGGATTGTAATTCAGTCAATCAGTTCCTGTAGCTAGTAGCTTGACAGTGGTAGCTTACTTATTTATGGGAAAATATCTTGAA
>BRYF01000023.1:60386-65386 GCA_030159135.1 Actinidia polygama | reverse complement strand
GAGCGGATGTCAACCACGGTAAGATCAACAGAGATATAGCCCAGAGTAGGCTTCCTTTCCCCTCCAAAGCCAGAGATGGTTACCGATTGCTTGACAATTGACTTCTCGGGGATTTCAGTCTTCCGAAAGGTGGAGAGTGGCATAATGTTTATCGAGGCACCACCGTCGAGAAGGGCCCTCTGGAATTCAACCCCGTTGATATAAGCGGTGACATAGAGTGGTCTGTTGTGAGGGAAAGGGTATTTCCTGTCTGCCTCGGTGAAAGTGATAGCACTCGAGTCGTTTCGAACGGTTCAAGGAACAGAACCTTCGAGCGACATACATTCCTCATGATGAGCTGCTGCGATCTCGATGATTTACTTGGTAATGTCGAGCCTAGCTGGGTTAGACAAACCCAACTGGTCAAAGAAGGACCGGAACTTCATGCAATTCTGGAGAGTTTTGGCGAAGGCATCAGGGTCAGGGGCTGCCCTGGGCTCTTCGTAGCCTGCTATTTCCTCAATTTCATCATAGTACGAAGCCATGTTGGCGGATTCCTCCTCGTGATAAGTCACCCACATTCACGGAGAAGATATCTTCTTCTTCAAAACAGTCGAGGAGCTCGTGGTCACAAACTCCATGGTATCCTCGGTACGCCACCATATTCACATTCTTCCCCTTCTCACCATGATCAGGGTAGGGATTCCTACGCACATCTTCCCCTTCAGTTTTCTTAAACCTCAAATCCTTCGCATCGACTTTCTTTTGGAACTAGTTCCTTAAAGTCCAGCAGTTCGCTGTGCTGTGCTTCGTGGTTCGGTGATAAACGCAGTAATTAGGGCCCTCTCGGTTTTTCTTTGGTGGCAGGGTCTCCACCTCCGGTAGAGTAATTTCTCCATCAGCTACCCACTCCTTAACCAGTGCTTTCACCTCTTCGATCGTGCATGGGTACGGTGGCGGATCATCATACTGCTTTCTCTTCTTTGATGACCTGGAGCCCTCCCCCTGCGACTTCCGGTTCGACGAAGCGGAAGCCGCAGAGACTTGACTGGAGGAGCTACGACCGGTCTTCCAGGGGCTACCCTTAATGGTGGACTTTAAGTTTATGGCTGCTTCGATGAGCTGTGAGAACGTCTGGAAGTTAAGATTCACCAAGTGTACGCGATACTCGCGTAATGTGCCTTCGATGCATATACGGACCAGATGAGCTTCGTCAACTGGCTCATGACAGTCCACAGCTTTGTCTTGGAATCTCTTAACATAATCGAGGGGGTGCTGCTAGGCCGCCAGAGGAAATGCAACACGATAGAAGAGTTCGCTCCACCGCGTAAGATCCTCGAACCTAACACGACCACCATCCGCGGTCCATTTTCGTTCTCTTCCCTGCCCGGGAAGGTGGATCAAAGAAAGGATCGGTTGGTAGCAAACAAAGGAAACTGGTTCCGGGGGATCATGGTTTGGCCCTTTGCGCTTTAGTCTTTCTAGCGGATACCCGTAGTGTATAAGCTCCGGCATTATTGAACAAAAGAGATGCCGGGCCTCACTCGTCAAAGCAATTTCATTAGGGAGGAGATGCAGGACCTGTCTTAAGCGCAAGTGCATTCGCTATTCGATTCCATCCTTGACCCCAGGTGGATCTACTAATAATATGTATATTCGGTCGGTAGACTTTCTTCTCTATGTCGCCGTCTTATCAATGAGCGTAGATTGATAGAGATGGCTTTTGTAGACGTGGTTCGGTTATTCCCATTTGTCTCTATCTATTTCGGTCTAATTAGTTTGAAAGCTACTTTTTTTCAAAAAGGAGGCCAGGGTCAAATAGGTTTTTAAAAGCATGCAAGTAAACGCCAAAAGAAAGGCAATAAGTTATACATGCGTTTGGCCCTGGTAAGGGGAGAGGTGAGGCGGGCCCCTTTACTTTCAGTCCGGTAGAGACTCTATTTGGACTGTCCCGGTGCCGGCCCCTTGTTCATGGAGTTGGCGGAGTGTGCTGTATGTCCGAGAATTTGCAGAAAATGTTGTGCTTCATCTTATAGGGAATGGTTCTAATACAGCTATGTGGCTCGACCCATGGCACCCTGTAGGTACTCTTCTAAATATTTTGGGTGACAGGTTCTTGTGCCCAAATCGGTTAGCTCTTGTATTATCTATTGTTGAAGATGGGAAATGGTGCCTTGAATTTCCTTTATCACCTGATTTGTATCAAGTTTGGGACGAGGGTGTCTAAGATTCAAATTCTCATGAAGTGTCATGGTGATGCAATTGTGTGGACAGCAAGCTCAGATGGTGAGTATTCTCTAGATTCTGCATGAGAAACTCTATAAGAGAGTATCAGCTGAAGGTTGAATGGGCTGGATTGGTTTGGTTTAGTAGCCATGTACCTCGGGTTTATTTTTTGACTTGGATGGCTCTTCGGAAAGCACTGCTCACTCAAGATATCTTGGTCTCTTGTGGTATAATTAGTCGATCTAGTTGCTGCTTATGCAGGATGCACGTGGAAGACCATGATCACTTATTCTTTTTGTGTTCCTAATCAAAGAAGGTGTGGAGATCCATCCTTGTCAGATATCGGTATCGTAGGAGAGGGCAGTTCACATGGGATAAGGAGATCAGGTGGGTCCGAGACAATTTTTTTGGTTATGAAAATCTTATTGGCCGAATAAATTAGCTTTCTTTTTGTGCAACAGTGTACCGCGGGTGAACGTAACTCTAATATTTTCTAAAAAATATATAAGCCATGGGAAGATATAGTAGTTATGATCACTAGAGATACCGGAAAAGCTTTTTCCCTTGTGTTTCTAGCGCGGGCCTCAACCATTAGTGCTGCTTCCGTAGATGCCTCCGCTCGGTCAACCCTCTCTGTAATTGCTGCCTTTTCCGGTTCTGCTTCCACTCCGCCCGCCATCCAGTGAATCTTCACCTGGCTAGGATTCTGACTCTCGAACGGGGGAACGCAACCTCTTTTATTTTTGACCCCGGCCTCTAAGTTCGTTTTAGGCCCAAAGGGTCCGCGTATTAACGGATATGGATTGAGAGTTTCACCTAACTGGTAGATGTGTTCATTTTACCTCTACCCATACCTTTGCTATCTATGCTCCAACCATGATAGCAATTGGATTATGCTATTGGTGCTTCTTTCGGGCAAACTGGTTCAACCAGCCCGGATAAACCACTTCTAGCTTTGGTTTCGCCCCCGCTTTTTCCGTCCTCACCTCCGCGTATACGGGATCAACTAGATTAGCTGCTATCTATTATTGCTGAACAGGGAGAGTCGGTTGGCTCAAAGCCCGATGGTTGGAACAATGGCATGTGCCACAGGCTATGGATGAGATCTCGGCCCCCACTCCTCAGATCGTAGGGGGAAAGGAGGATCACTCAGTCTCCGCTCGACTAACAAAGGAGATCGGTTATGGACGGATGGAGCCATCAAAGGCAGGTCGAACCAACTTGGTCATCACGCTTTCCGGCAGCTATGCGATCATCATTCATCACTTCTCGAATTCCTAAAATCCCTCCCGGGCTGGCTGGCGGACCACTTCCCCTGCTTTTCAACGGCTTTCTTCCATTCCGGCGGACGACTATTTTGTATTCCTTTTTCTCTAATGCCCGTTAATCCCTTCTCTTTCTTTCCATTCCAGTAGTCTTATGCGGTCTGGTCTGTCCATTAGTTCTTCTATATGGCTTCTTTGATTTAGTAGAAAGCCTGGTTCAAGCCATCTCATAGGTCGTCCCTCAGTACGAGAGATTCAAATGCTCTATCAATTCAAATGCGAATATAGGCCTTATTTCAGCAGATCCGTGCAAATAATCGATTTTAGTAAGGGTTTTATAATATTATAAAGGTCCGTTGATGGTCATCGGTCCTTACTTGAATTTAATAGTTCGATTCCCGGTCCCCGGTCATCTTTCTTCTAGCTTTTAGTTCTGTCTAGCGATTCCTGTAAATAAATATGTTCTACGTCCCTTGTTAGTATTGGTCCTGTCCCGTACTCTATTTATCGGTCTTAACTGGATCAATTGCTTTGTCGGAACTCTTCCCTTGCTTGCTTCATCTCGCCTATAGTTCGATAGTATGGCATTCTTTCTTGAGTAACAAGCTGTAGTAACAAGGCTTGTTCAAAAGAGGTACTACGGTCAATGAACTTTTGAAAGCGTAATCCGGGCTAATATGTCAAAGCGGTCATCTGCGGCAAAGGCTTCTGTAACTGTGGAAAAGGGTCCTGTCTTTCAATCACTTTAATCGGTTTATTCGTTATTATAGAGGATTATAACTATAGCAAACATTCGGCAGTGCAGGGTAGGTGCAAAAGAAAGATAAGCTTGAGATGCTACAATTGCTTCAGCCTGATCGATCCTCCTTTAGTATTGGTAAGTTCCCTTGTTAATCTCTATAGCTAGAAGGCCATTTCTTTTTAGTGAAAAGGAAACTGAAAAAGAGCTTCTCTTATAAGGTAAGCCCTTGCTAAAGGAATGCTTACCGAAGGGCATGTCCCTATATATGTATACTACTGCCAGCCTTTCACTCCTCAAGTCAGGAACCAAGCTACGGATGAGCGCTTTAACAGGACTTCAGCTTACAGAAAATAGGCCTACGAAAGAAAAGAAAGAAGCCATAGAGATTGACTCATAACAGAAAGGATTATCCTAATAGATGTTCTGTCTTTCATTATTAACACAATCCCATGCTAATAAGAAAAACGAGCGATTGCTAGCCTTATTAGTTAGTCAAGTAGTCAAGGTCAGTAGAGCGGGAAGAAATTCACCAAGCAAAGGAGACTCCGATGAAGCAAACAACGGCTACCAGAAGAGCGGCATCCGTTTTCCACGGGGCCCCTCTTTTTCTGTTCCCTACGTATGTGATTGAAAGAGACAAAGAAAGGTAGGAATTGGATCGATGACAAAGTACGGATCCCGATTGCTCTGTCACTGCATCCAACTACTTGTTTCTAGCTAAAGTGAGAAACGATACCTTGCCACATGGAACTGGGTCTGACAATACCATTCTTATCCCGCCCTCCAGC
>BRYF01000023.1:52500-57500 GCA_030159135.1 Actinidia polygama | reverse complement strand
AGATGAGAAGGTAGTTGACTGGCAGACCCCTGAACGTATGTTAGCCAAAGGCCCCTATCAACTCAATCTTCAAAGGGAATAGACCGCCGTGAACTCCGGCGAAACGCCCGTATGACCTGCTCCAATGCTTTCCGTTGGTCAACAACCAACAAAAGTTCTCTATCGTTCTTTACTACTCGTACAGGAAGGAGTCTCTTTCTGTCTGGAGGGAATCATTTTCTCTCAATCAATCATGCCTCAACTGGATAAATTCACTTATTTCACACAATTCTTCTGGTCATGCCTTTTCCTCTTGACTTTCTATATTCCCATATGCAATGATGGAGATGGAATACTTGGGATCAGCAGAATTCTCAAACTACGGAACCAACTGGTTTCACACCGGGGAGAACAACATCCGGAACAACGATCCCAAGAGTTTTGAAGATATCTTGAGAAAAGGTTTTAGCACCGGTGTATCCTATATGTACTCCAGTTTATTCGAAGTATCCCAATGGTGTAAACGCCGTCGACTTATTGGGAAAAAGGAGGAAAAGCACTTTTCTCTCTTGTTTCGGAGAAATAAGTGGCTCACGAGGAATGGAAAGAAACATATTCTATTTGATCTCGAAGTCCTCATATAGCACTTCTTCCAACGCCTCCGATGTGAGGTTACCTGAGCCCAGGTCTGCCGGTCTGCCCAATGCGGATTCTCCGGTCCAACCTCCGCAAGCGGAACCAGCGGAAGGCCCACGACTACCCGCTCAAGAGGGAGACATTGCGGGTCCCACCCCAATTCCCGAAGCTTCGATACCAGTTCCCTCCCCGCTGAATGGAGAAGGAATTGCTTCTGGGGTCGGGAGCGAGTTGGAGGGGCGGCCCGAGATCCCTTCTCCAAATCTTCCTGATCAGCAAGCCGCCCTACCGCTCCATCCCCCTATTCCACCAGTCATTCCTAACAGGGGGGGGGAAGGCGCCAGTGCGCCAACGCAGGGAAACCCCCCTACCTGCCCAATAGGGAAATGCGACTTCATTGTTCTTGTTCTGGAGATACACTCCAAACCGTTGTAGACTGGGTTCAAAATGTGTTCAAGGGGGTGGGGGTGAAGGGGAGTGAACTCACTATACAATGACCACTACGAACGAAGGACCAACTCCTCCTTCATCGTCGTTCGTTTTGGTAAGGGACCTAGAGAAGCCGAGAATGAAATAGAATAACGAGGGGGGGCTATGCCCCTGCTCGGCCGTTTAAGGTGGGGTTCAATTTGTTCATGCTTCTGTCGCCGTTGCAGCTAAAATAACGGAGGAGGAGGAGGGTGAGGGTGGGGGACATCAATTGGAATAGAGTTTTCAAAGAACGATAAGGGGTTCGATTCCTCTTTGATGTTGTATAGACTAAGCGCAGCTTAGCGCATAGCGCGCTCTCATTCGCGCGCGCGTATTCTCGTATCGTATGAGAACTCATGAGGATATCCAAACTCTCGTTGAAAGGCTTAAGACAGGAAGGACAAATCAAAGAGAAGGGTGGTTCGTAGATCAGTATGAACTTCAGCGTGAAGTGGTCGAGTTCACTCCTTCTAGAGGAAGGGATTCGTGTACTGATTGCTTGCCTTAGCTTCTATATCCCTCACTCGATCGATCTTATTTGTTAGAATGAATTCCTTATTGCTCTAAACCTACAGGAGCTACATGACCTCAGGTAGCTTGTCTCCAGAACCTCCACTTCCCACATCGAGCTTAGAAACCCGGTCTTTTTGGCATAAAGACAGATTCCACTCATAAGAGGTCAATCTGAACGAGAATAGTTTATAAAACCCGTCTTTTTGGCTTCAAAATAGCTCTTTAAGCAATACACAAATGGAGACTGAGGAGAAGGCGCTTGCAGACCTTATTCTTTCGATCGATGCCGTCCACCCACCAAGGGAAGCCCCCCTTTATATGTCTTATCTTTTCTTTAATAGCTGCTCTTATAACCCTGGCTCGAGAGACCTTTTCTCACAAAGGAAAGGTTCATACATGTCTAGACTAACAAAACCACCCGACTTCGGGAAAGAGCTCCGCAAGAAGGAAGTCAGAGGTTTCATTTCCTTAGTCTTGACTTAGCTATTAACCCTAGCCAACTCTATTAAGCTCACGAGAAAGAAGACGCAGGTTTAAGAATTCCATAAAATTGGGTAGTACCGGCGCGGGAAAGTCTCTGCTTCTTGGGGGGGAGGTAAGTAAGAGAACCTCCGGACTACCTTTTATTAGTAGATCCACCTGGGGGAAAAAGATGCAGAAGAAATGGGACGTAGGTTTTTATTACTTTACTTGGGACTTTTCTTTATGAAGATAGCGGAAATTAGACGGAGGAGAGAGTCCCAATAACTTAATCCTTCACCTTCACTTAGGGAGAGGGACTTAGGGAGGGACTTCCATATACTTCACTCTTAGAAGCAACCCTTGGGGTGGGGGCAACTGGGACCACC
Source organism: Actinidia polygama (assembly GCA_030159135.1). Lineage (NCBI taxonomy): Eukaryota > Viridiplantae > Streptophyta > Magnoliopsida > Ericales > Actinidiaceae > Actinidia > Actinidia polygama. Next base: position 55,053 of record BRYF01000023.1, on the reverse strand, counting down.
TTCCTTTACTGGAAGTTGGGCATCTATGTCCAGACTACAAAAACTAACACCAGTTCATAATGCGACAACACAATAACTACACTATATACTAGAGCTAATCATTCTATTATACATGCCATGGACAAACAACACTAAAAGATGGATTGACGTAAGTTACGAAATGCACTCAATACGATACTGCCATCACCGGGTGCCAGTCCAGATAACGAACTAAAAAAAGAAGAAAATGGGGCTTGTCCCAGAAACCTCAAAGGAAAAAGGGGGAAGATGGAGGGGGGTACGTTCTCCCAAAAAGAAGAATAAAACAGGAGGGAAATCTTTCATCTTTTCACAGGTACCCCGGTTAACCAGACAAGCTGGAGAGCCTCTTCTTATTATTATTACTCAAGCGAATGACTACAGCCAAGGAGCTGCTTGAAAAGCAAGAAGGAAAAAAAAGTCCTCTATTGTTGAGGGAATGCCCGACTTGGGAGCTCAGCTTAGGGATCAGAGGGGGAGCGGCAGATTAGGCGACAAAACCTTGTTCGCAAACCGAGACTCTTTCTATTTCTATTTCCCGCGGAAATATAGCTCTCCTTAGACAAATACAAAGACTTACTATTAATTAGGTGCCCCCAAAATCACTTCTAGTTATTTCCAAAAAAGGGGATCTATTTATACCTTTAAGCAGGAAGAGCGACTGGGATCTCTCGATCCTAGGATAAAAGATAGATTTGGATACCGCCCCTTCTCCCATGACTTCGGAATCGAGCCAAGGCCCACCACTTTAGTGACCGAGAAGGCCCGACAATCCAGAATGCCTTTCGCTTTGGCGCGTGGGCCAATCACCAGACAACCAACCTGGGGGGACTTCCTCAAAGAAAGTAAGACCGTTATGCGATATGCGAGACTACTCTTTCTCTTATGGCGATGAATGGGACCCTACTCTAGAGCTCAACAATCAGAAATCGAGCCAAGCCAAGGACAAAGCAGGCAGGGGATCCAGAGGTAGAACCGGGAGATCAAAGAAAGAATTACTTCCTCACAAAGCATAAAGAAAAGCGCGCTAGCTAGGCATATAGCCAGGAAAAAGAGAGACGGATATAAGAGGGGCCGTATCCTCGCTGGAGCCAACCCTGTTTCTCCTCTCTGAGAGTCCAACCTTACTTATTGAATTCCCTCCATATCTATATTAGGGCACTCGAGCGTCTTTCATTCCCTCTCTCGAATCTATGCCCGTTTTTCGTCGAATTAAAGATTCAGGAGTTCCACAAGTACAGTACCGAAAGACTTGACAAAAGGAGAGTTACAAGCGGAAGGTAACGGGGAGACAGGAGTGAAGACGGCAGGCGCAATGGAAAGGGTTAAGGGCCCCCAACGCCTCTAAAGTCTAAGCGGAAAGGCTTAACTCAGGTAGAATCGTGAATAGAATCTTGAACCTCTATCGTTTTCTGTCTTCGAGTCTTGCTTGGTGTCGCCTTCTCCCAAAAATGTGATGAGCTTCAGTGCTGTCTGAGGGACAAATCCTTTCACTTGCGACTGCTTTACTCGCATAGTTGCATAAACCCGCTCTGTTGGGTATTCTAGTAAATCATAAAAGACAGTCATTGAAGGTTGCAACGTAGCAACTACTTCTCCTTCTCTTGGTGTAAAATAGACCAATAACGAGAACCGGTCCGGTGCCCTCTCTTTCGCTTTCCTCTCGCTCACCCCTATAAGGTTTGGCCAAGCTTTCGCTTTCGTTCGGACCCTCATAGTCGAGCCAAAAGGCAGTTACCTGGAACGAATGCTTGCTGGTCAAACTAAGACGCTACTAGGGAAAACCTTCTTGAAACTAGGGAAGACCTTCTTGAAGCAGATCTTGAACCACCCGAGTCTTCCGCCTTTTTGAATCCCTAGGGATTTCATATTCAAATAAGGGTCGGCTTTCGAGGAGTCACTTAGCCCCTTTCTTTCGTTTAGTAAGAAGTAAGATAGGCTGCCCCTTTACCCTTCTTTGAGAACCGAGCTGAAACTTGACCCATAGCCCCTTCAAGCGAGGACACATTGCTTGCTCTTTCTCCTCAGTTCGGATTGCCAGGGAATTCCTGACTCAGAAGTCAAGTAATAGACATAGAACTCAGAAGTAATAGACATAGACTGAAACAATGAAAGAGACCCCTATATCCATCCTATTTCAAAATAAATTTTGACATCCAAAGTTTGACTCGTCCTGGTTCAAGACATTCCAGCGCTCTTTCAACCTCAACCGCTAGGTCTTCGATACGCTTTGAGAGCAGTAAAAGCCTATCTCTAACTCTAAAAGGGCTTATGCACTCCACTTTCCACAAGGTGTAAAAGAAAGGACCAAGCTAGATTATCGAAAGGAGGCGGAGAGCAGACAGAAAGGGATAACCGGAGAGGTATGCTAACTTTAGGAAAGAATGCCTTATTACTAGATTAAGGGAAAGGGAAGAATAGAATAGGTACTATCAAAAGATAGGAAAGCGAATGGACTCGATGAAGGATAGGTTTGCGAAAGCTTGACGAAGATCTGGAATTCATTCCCGTAAACGTAAATAAGAAAGAGAAGAA
>BRYF01000023.1:37500-40000 GCA_030159135.1 Actinidia polygama | reverse complement strand
GCGTTCTGCTCGATTAGGCGAATGCGAGTGAGGGAGAAGCTTTCCCCGTTCGCTAGGAGGGGGAGGGCAGAAATAGATGGTGAAAAGGCCTTTCTATGTTATTAGTAAAGCGCGCTCCTTGCATGACTCCATATCATTCATTATTAAAGCGAAAGCGACAACGTGTCACCCTAACCCTAAAATCGATAAAAGGGGAGGCGTTACCTAATAATGAGCAATGCTGGTAACAGCAAATGGTTCCTAACCTCAACAAAATCAGAGTACGGCATATCCGACTATCCGGCAACACGCTTGGATAAGTAACGTGATGAACCGTACCTGTATCTCTAGGCGCTATGATGTCTTATTGTGTAGATCATGTCTTGCTTGAGGGTTCCAAACCTCGCCCTTCTATAATAGGGGAAAGTGCAGACCCACGCCTAGGGATATACGAGCGCCATTCTTCAGATGGATCGCTGTTCGATAGTTATTGTAGCCGGGATAAGCAGGCACGAACTTCCGTATAGCGCCCTAGTTTTTTAGTACAAGTAGCTAAGGGGGCTGGGAGGTACGACTTGCGTCAAACTTGTGAAAGAATACTTGCTGCGCACCTGCTGAACAAGGCTCCTTTCAAGTCAAACGGAGATTACCAGTTCCGGAGGGACCAACCATTGTACTTCTAGGGGAGGGTCTAACATAGCGGAAGGCCACGGGTGAGTGTTCAGCACAATACGGTACGGTATGCCACCAGCATAAATGAGGCGCACAAGAGCCACTGGCACGAGATAGATTGTTTGCCAGCCTGGAAGTGATTCGCGTTGTCGGGTTTTCTAGCGGCCGCCTATTGTAGAATCGTCGATAACCTGGCTGCCACTATCATGTGTGTAAAGACTGACTGTATAGGTATACCGGAAACCGTTTGGCAAGTCAGGGGACCCTGAAATCCGCTCCAACGCTATAACGTTCCAGAGTCATGCAGAACAGACACTAACCGTCCTCCAATTACTATTAATGAATTGGATAATGAATTGGACCTTCAAGGAACGAGTAGAGTACAAAAACGAAAGATCCGAGTAACCCTCCGAGCTAGGGATATTGTTGAAAGGCCGTAGCAAGGAGACTTTAAAAGACCAGTTAGAGTAAAGCCTCCACTTTCATAGAAGAGCGTCAGTAGGATAAAACAGCAATTCCAAGACTAGCTTTCCCAGACAATGTCTATTATGAAATGGTGGCGCTATAACAAATCCAGAGTACCTTAACTTGCGGTTGCCGCACAAAGCAGGTCACCTTAACCAGTCATACCCATTTATGGAGATTCAGGATCTGAAGCGAAAATGAAAGCCATGAAACAAGTGGCTACTCCTACTGCGGGGCTTCTTTTAAGCCAGCCCACCAAAGAATTCCACCTCGACTCCCCTCTACCAGAGAATCCATGAATTCCGGGCACCCGCAGTAGCAGCAGGGATGGGAAAGAAAAATAACCAGCCAACTATGTGTGCCTTAAAGAAAGGCCTGCCTTCCTCTCATCTTCCTTATGGAATAGGCTCCTCCAACGAATTAACGAGATCTAGAGTCTTGGATGAATCCTCTTGAAACGGGGTCGATCAACCCTAGAAGACTCGATGGCTTAACAGCCCAGTGAATAACCTGATTCAGAGAGATAACCCGGTCTTTAGACAAAAGCCCTACTTCTAAAGATAGATAGAAAAGGTTGGGGAGTGCCAGATGCGGAAGCAGTTCCAGTCCCAGCTGCTGAGGTGGCGTAGTGACAGGAGAGAGCAATAAGAACAGAAGCAGCGGAAGATCCTGCAGTAGTAGATTCGGTTGTTTGCGGTGGAATAGATTCAAGCGGTAGGGCCAGTAGAGGAAGTTGATCGAGTAGTTGAGTTAGTTGCTTTTGCAGTTGATTCTAATCCCGATGTTGATCCGACGCAACTTACCGGTGATAGTCGCAGCACCAGGTCAAGGGAGGCAGACATGTAGAGAGCTGATAGTGGCATACCTTCCGGATCGAGGGTCCCACCCGGTAAACACCATACAGGCGACAGCAGGGGGAGGAGTGAACGGAAGATAGAAGAGAAGTCAAAAGTAAAGTAAACAGTTTCGTTAGCGTAAGAGCATTCTCGAGTCTAGTTCTCAGTCCTCGGAACAGATAAGGGAAGGCGAGTTTATTTTCCTATTGTATTGTCTTGTTTCAGAGCTTCTTTCAAGCAAGTCAGGCGGGCAGGCAAGGGCGTGAAGATGGGCGGTTGGTTCAGGAAAGGTGAGCTTTGAAGGCGTGCTTCGAGTCCAACTTCAGCCGAGCTTTGAAGGTGTGCTTCGGGTGACATTTCCTGATCTGAAATTTCGTTAGTGACGGTCAGATCAAGCTATTCAAGCAATTTTGGCTTGGGGCAGGGGCGTAGCGAGCAGAAAATTCCCTATCAGACAAAGCTCTATAAGGTAAGGAAGAAAAGAAGTCTTAACTAAAAGCCCAAAGGCTAGCCTATCGAAGTCACTTACGGATCCGGATTCCATTCTT